>JABFPN010006328.1:0-11737 GCA_022817305.1 Leptoteleia sp. ZL-2020 | reverse complement strand
TACCCCCCCCCCTCCCCCTTAGGGGCAATCGCTCGTCTTCTGCTCCACGGAAACGAACGGAGGACTAGCTTCCCACCGAAATCGGTGGAGCCAAACACCGACCGGCTCCATTTGGATGGGTAGGGAGGGTAAGCCTTGGCCATGAGGCGTCGGTTGAGAGCGCGCCAACGCCTGGTAGGGCGGGCCTCGAGTTCTTTTGCTTTTGTTTTGTTTTGTTTGTTTGTTTGTTTTTTTTTTCTATCACATGACCGCTTTCTATATCTCGGTGTCCTTGCTGAACATCTCCGGGTACATCGGCGACATCTCGAGGGTGCTCGGCGCCGATGGTACCGAGGCCGGGGACGCGCCACTCGAGGAGCCCAGGTGCATGCGCCGGCACAGCTCGTCTAGTACCTCGTTGAACAGCATCATGTTCATGTTCTGGCCTAGGAGGTGGATCAGCAGGAAGTCGCCGACCTTGAAATCAATGAGAATATCATGATTTACTTTTCACCCTTCACCTTGGCTGAGAGTCGTTTCATTCTTTTGCTCTTTGGAGCAAGCATTTCTCGTATGATTAAAGATGGGTCTTACCTGGGTTTTTCGGATGAGCGAATTAACGGCACCGGGTGCGCCAAACTTGAAGCGTTTCTTCAGGATGGTCTCTCTGGTGCTTGGCAGCAATAGTACAGCCGCGCTGTAAACTAAAGCCAACGCCGAGAGTATTGCTAGGATTATAAACCAGAACCAGAGGAAGATGTAGATCTTCTCGTTCAAGATGTTCAGCGCAAGGATGCAGAGGGCGTCCAATTTCTGGATGGTACCGGACGCACCGAATTTGTGGAAGGTACATTTGGTAACTCTTGGAAAGACTGCGACCATCGGGTCGCTACGGTACTCCTGGTCCATGTTGCTGAATTTCACGACGTCGGTACCGTACGACAGGAAGGCTCCGCCTAGGAAGGTGTCAACGAAGAAAATGTTGCCAATCTGAAATTGAGAAAGTTAGCTTTCATCTTGCTGTTATACCAAGTCTAAATTTTGTTGTTAAGAAGACCAAAGAGCGTTTGTAATTCAGCGAATTTGAGGAATCAGAATTTGGGTTTGATTTCCTTTCTTTTGGATCGATAAAATTGATTTGGTACTTACGACGTTGACCAGGTTTAAAAATTCGCAGAAAAAGTAACCGGCTGCGTAACTGTTGTGCAGGTGAAGGGTGTCGTAAATGTATTGGACCAGTTTGTTCGTCTTGACGTCGCGCTCCTGCTTCGTTTCGACTATCGCGCCACGCATACCGTCCGATATCATGCGGATCTTTCCGTCTTCCCATTGCTTCCACATCCAATGGGGGATGTAAAACAGAATTCCTTGGAAGAACAGCATGAACGGCACCCATTGGTAGTAAGAGTGGTACCTCTTCTCGCCGATGTCGCTCGCGATACCGGGATGCGGCACTTCCGAGCCGATCAGCTTGCTCTGCTGGCCCGGCAGTGTGAACGTGTACGTGATCCAACAGAAGGTGTTGATCACGTGACCCGGTACGGCTCCGTCCGACAGACAGTTAATTGGATCTCCTGAAAAGTATAGTTTGCTTGTCATTAGGGTTCCTAGTTAAAATTGAAATTAGGCTGAAATATGGTACTGGTCGGGTATCCAAGTCTTACAATTGGGGCCGGACAAGGTACCACGAAAAGATCAATATTCCAGCAAAAATTTGGCCCTAGCAGGAATACACTGAGAAAAATTATATAATAGTAAATTATGTCACAAGTGTATTTATTACTAAATTCTATCGCAAGTACATTTTCGTCCGCAAGTTATTAATAATATAGTAAGTTTTGTTATATAATTTATCTCAGTATATCATTGTCATTATTTCTAATATGGTACTCCCACTGGGACCATAACAATTCCTAAAGTCACATCCCCAATTATTGCCAGAACTGGTAATTTTATCTGGTCCGGATTAGCTGTAATCAGTCAGGCCATGTCAAAGCCACAAAAGGGCCCAATTTAAACCCGGCCACGTTTGATTTCATTCTTACCACAGACGTTTTATTTTCGTTGAGAAAAAAAAGACCATCTCGTGCAATCGTACTTTGTAACCAAGGTTGGTTCTTCTCTCTCTCTCTCTCTCTCTCTCTCTCTCTCTCTCTCTCTCTCTCTCTCTCTCTCTCCCTCTCTTTAAATTTGTATTCAAACGCGACAGTCGCATCCAATTGATGGATTTACGTTGAGGCACGCGTGGGTCGTACGGCGGATGTGACTCGCCAGTAGTGAATATGAGTTACATTACCAGGCGTCTACGAGCTGGCGAGATGAAATGTCAGCACTCCGAGAGCCGGAATTAGAAAACTGGTCGTCAATTTAGCCACGGGATCAATTTATACTTAACAGCAGGGTCGAACCTTTCAGTTACCTTACGTGCAAAGAGAATAGAGAAATGTCGCGTACCTATCAGATTGTTGGCGGTGACGATGATGCAACAGGCGAACAGAATGGCCGAGGTGATTCGGTAGTGCGCCCTAAAGACCATGTTGTCGATGATGGCCTTGTCGATCAGGTACCGCACCTTGACGAAGCCCGCCACGGACGAGACCAAGCCGAAGACCGCCATGGCTCAAGTTGTACCTGGAAACGGGCAAAGGTTTTGATTGGTTTTGTCGGTTAATTGGCGCGGGTTAGGAGCGCCGGCTGGGCTTTCGCAATGGACGGTAAAACGCGGCTACCGCGGGACCATTAATCGGACCGGCGGTTGCACTGCAAAACGAAACCATACTGAGAAAAATGTGGCTGAAATAATTACTGCTTCTAAGTGTTTTTTTTTTCAGTTCTATTTTTAATTTCTTAAGTAGTTTTAAATGTCGTATTAATAAATGAAAGAGATGGTTTTCCTTTTAAAAGGAAATTAAGGAAGATGACCTTTTAATCGATTGTAATTTCCCTTTTGGAAAAATACTAAAAAGTACTGAAAAACGCTGAAAAACTGCTACAATTGGGACTTTTTAGTATTTTTCAGCATTTTTCAGCATGTTTAGCAACTTGTTATACTAGTTTTTTTTCCTGAAACACGGATATTTATCTGAAAGACAGTTAAAAACAGTAATTTTTTCTGTCATGTTTTTCTCAGTGCATTAAGAATTACTGTACTGGAACCTTAAAGCGAAGCCGTTAGTACAATATTGAAAAAATTACCGCACCAATACAGTAAAAATTACCATGTTTTCAAATACTTTGATGTGTTTTACCACAATTTTTACTGTCCTAGAATGGTAATTCTTACTATATCGTACAAACGGCTTTGCTTTTTAACCTTCCACCACAGTAATTCTTAATGATTTCTTTTTTCAGTATAAAGTAATCGCTTGTTAAACGAGATCACTCGCGCACTCGCCGCTCATCCGCTCGATTCATCTTCTATTCGTTCCTGAAATTCCGTTCGCATGACACTGCCAATCGCTTACAATAACAATCTCTTATTTTAATACAACTTTTTCTAGAAATCAACGAAGAACTAAATGAAAAAAAAGAGAGCGTGAAAAAAGCCGGTCGAAATTTCATCCGAACTGAGCGCGCGCAATCGTCGCGCGACGCTCCCAGTATTTTATTGGTTCGTTAACCCAAGGCCGCGCGCTGTGCGTGTCGCCGCGTTGGGTCAACTGATAAAGGCGCCTCGGACTGGCATCATTGCCCCCGGCTCGACGAAAAGCAATGACGTACCAAAAATAGCCGCGTACCGTTCCGATTGAATCCGAGCTGCAATTAATATTAATACTCCTTCTTATCTGTGGCGCACACCCCCTCCCCCCGTTATTACGTTATAAACGAAAATGGTTGAAAAACCGATCCCATGGGGCATAATGGCGCGCGCGCGACGTTTTATATAATTTCCCCCCGTAACGTATTATCAGCGGTTTCCTATCGGTTGGGCGCTCGGTTCGCGGGCAGCACGCACCCGTGATCTTTCGATGCGCGGTGAAAGGACAGGCGCGGCGCGGTTTCCCCGAGTATGCGATTTACAGTTACGGCGGGTTGGTCGGCGGGGCGCGTGCGCGCCCGCGTGTCGTCGCCCGGCGCGGGAGTTTTAAAATTCCTGTCCCGGGCCAGCAGAGCCGAATGGGCCGAAAGGGCCGAAAGGGCCGAAAATGGCGGTGGGGCCGCGCGGCACATTCCTCCGACATGAATCGTTAAATCGTTCAAGGCTAACCCGAGGTGCACGAACCGCCGTTCGCAATACACGTGGGAACGTCGGTAGTATTCGAATGCCCAGGCATTCACCGCTCGGCCCTTGCATACTTCCTTGCCTCTTTTTCCCTCGTTACTTCTTTTTTCTCTTCTTATTCCTTCCTCGGTCCGTTTCTCTCTTTTTTATTATCCTCTTTTGCGATAAGGCGAGAGCTCTCTTTTTTTTCACGAAGAAAGGGAAAGTCGAAACCACTTTGGAAGATTCTTATCATTCACAATTTTCCACCGCTTCTTGCTCACGGCCGGAATTTTCTTTTTCAATCATCGATTATGGTTTTGCGAAGGCGGTCACCCATCCGTGCCGTGGCAATTATCCGTTCCGATCGAGGGAAGACGCGTACCGACCGGGAGAGTACTGAAAACTTTTATCGCAAACAAGTTATTTACGTTACAGGCCGTCCATAAATTAGCCGATGATAAATATTAAACGCGTAACCGTTGAACTTCCATAATTCCGAAAGTCCCATAATTCAGAAGACTAACCGTCGACGGCTGGCAGGGGAAATGTAAAGGAAGAGAAGAGCGAGAGAGAGAGAGAGGAGGGAGGGAGGGAGGGAGAGAAAAAAGCTTTTTACCCTACTTACGGTAAATTGTCTTTTGTAATTGGACACCGGTGGTATGTGTGTCAAGAAGAAGCAGTCGAGTGATTATTTCATCTCGACTGATGGAAGTGGATAGATGCGAAGGGAGCCGCGCGCGCGCGCGCGCGCGCCCGCGTCGCCGCTGTAATAATGGAAAAGGCGGCCGCGCAGTTGCGCCCGGCCGCTCGCTCGGCTAAGCCGATCTTACACGGCGACACGTAACGCGCGCGCACCCGAACCGCTTGTCGAATTATGCGAACGCCTCGGCCGATTTGGACGCCCGGCTCTCGGGCCGCTCCACCGGCCAGCCGGCGGCTTCTCTTTATGCCGCGCGAGACGTTGTCGCTCGGTAAAGGCCACGGAACAACGGCGCGTACCTTGTCGATGTTACGTGCGCGGCGTTGCAATCCCAATAGCGAGCGACGGGACGAGACTCCGGCCCCGGTCCTCGTCGGCCAACTAACATTTATTCGGCTACATATGTTATCTCGGTCGAAGGCACGTCGCAAACCACACTTTATTCCAGCTTTCTCATCCTTGGCGAGGATTCATGAATATTTACGGCAAGAGAGGAAACAAAAGAGGAAAGAAAGAAAGAAAGAAAGAAAGAAAAAAAAAATGGGAAATAAATGGGGAAAAAACTTTTCTTCTTTTTTATCAATGTTCACGAGTGTCGAAACGAAAGAATGACCGCCCTTTGCCACCAAAAACTTTATCCTTCCCTCCTTATTATCTTCTTCTTCTTCCATTATCTTTATCGTCACTTTTCGTCGTCGGGCCTCGGGCACGCTCGAAGCGTCGCCCAACGGCTCGTTCTCACGGTCGATTTTTTTTTCTTCTTCGATCGCGTACGCGCTTTTTGTTTCGGCGACGGGGGCCGCCATGGGGGTGGGCGGGGGGGGGGAGGCGGTCATACCTGTGCTTGGAAAATCCGTGGGCTATCGGTTTTAGCACTGGCCCTCGCTGCCGAAATTGCGGATAAACTCCGCCGCGGTTATTGCAACGGGCGAATTACGCGAGCCGAGCGTAAACAGTGGTGTTGGGAACGCGTGACGCGCCAGCGGGGCCCGGAGAGCAACTGACTGCGCTGGTTCGAGGGGCCCCTCCAGCGCCATATTGGCCGCAGCTTCGCTCGGCCACGATCTGCCCGGGGTACGGGGCGGGGGAGGGGGACACCGCAGTCATTCCATATCAAGTGATCGTATTCATCGTTTAGTATTTGTGACTAATACTATAGGATAAATTATCGTTCCTTTTTCCTCTTTCTTTTCTTTTTTTATTCTTGCTCTTCCTTTTCCCCCCAACCCCTTTTTCGCTATTTTACCGTTTTCTTTTTTCGGGTGATCCTTTGTATTTTATTTGTATATATATGTATATATATATATATGGTTTTAATTTGGACTGGAGACGCCGATGAGAAGTTACGAAAATTTTCCGGAAATTCCATGGAAAAATATTGATTTTTTGTTGGGGATTGCAGGCAATTTCAGTGAGTTACATTGAGGATTGATAATTGAACGTTGGGGAAAGGGTTGGTTAATTGTGATTAATGTTAATTGGATGTTGCTCGTAGGAAGAGGAAAGATTTCATAAAAGTTAGCAATATGTTGAAAGGTTGAATGTTTGTATTTCAAAGTTAGCAGAAGTTATGAGCGCGATGACAACTATTGTTTGAAGGCGAACAATAGTTGTCGACAAACTGTGATACCTTCTGTTAACTTAAGATAGTAATTGTTTAATTTTTTTCAAGTGCACGGACACTTTGTTTGCGCGTTAGTATTTTTTTTGTTATTTAATCATTAAATAATTAAATAAGAAATATTAAACATTTTTTATTTATGTTTTAAGTCAAATTACATGTATTAAAGTCAAGTTTTGATCATTCTGAAATAATTCATCTTACTTGAATAAATGATGTTAAATTATGAAGACTTTTAATTATATAATACTTATATGGCTGCAATTGTTATTGATTAGTTGTTTACTTATTTATTGATTTGTTGAAGTGAAACTTCTTTTGTCAGGGCATTTGAACTTGTGACCAACTTCAGACATAATATAGCAGTAGATCAGAGAATGCCAATATATTAAAACCAAAACTTTCGAGCACTACCATGGCAACATTTGAACTGTTTACGTTTAACTTAAAACCCAAGATTTGGTCATTTTCATAATCTCAGTCAAGTTCCACTTCTCTCCTGTGGTCCACAGAGTTTTTTCTTCTAATGACTTACTTATTCATACTGTTTTAAAATTGTTAATTATTAATTACATATCGAACAAGTAATTTTGTTTCATATTAATTAATTAAATTACTGCCCAAAGAAAAAAGACAAATTTCATTATTCCAATTTAAAATACAATATATAAGTATGTATTTGTATAAGAAGGATAATATGACTATCCATTACACATTTAATTAAATGTAAACAAGAAATGAATATGAGTAATATAATCAGTCGTGGAAATTTGTGTTTAAATTTAAATTACAGAATTTTAGTTGAAATCGTACACTAAAATTCAATACAATTTATCTGAATTTAACTGTTTAATTAATCAAACTTAGTCGAATCGATGAATTATGCTTTTAATTAATTTACATAACCTGAAATTAGTAAGGATTCTGACAGTGATTTTATAAATATTACCAATAAATGTCAGCAAGTTTAATGTCGCTGATAAAAGTCATTATCATTGCAATGCAAATAATAAATAATTATTTCAAATAAAAAAAAAAACAAAATAAATAAATAAATTCATTGTCCTGATGAAATGTAACCCCATTGCAGTTGTCTCAACATCATTGCATTATTACTATGCAGCTAAAATATTTTTAGAAACTTACGTTTATTTCCTCCCTTCGGGAACAATAAATATCGATCGTCTAACAGCTTGTAAACTGTATCAACAAACTTCACATACACTTAATAATATTAAAGTGCCGTTACAATCTTTTAATTTGACTCGAACATAAATAAACAATGGAAAATGCTGCTCACTGATTGAGTCGTGCCGAGTAAATGACGTCTTCTTTCTTTAGAACATAAAGGTTCGGAAATAAAGGAACCGGGTAAAGAATAAAGAAAATTGTTCTCGGGAGATTTTTGTACGAAATAAGTGCGCTCACTTAATATTTCGGATCACGTTGACGGGTTTTTTTTTTTTTCTTTTTTTTTTTTTTTTACAATTTGATTTCGTACTTTGTTTTCGTGCAATGTTTTTTTACGGAACAGCCAATCAAAGTTCAGAGAATATTTTCTGTTAGAATTTTTATTAGAATTTCTGTTAGACAATGGTAATTTATGTATCAACCATATATGTCCATATATGGCAATGTATATTGAGAAAAATGTAGTTGGATTTCTATTTAGGATAAATAGAATCTACTTACCCAAAATAGAATTATTCTTACATTAGGAATTTTTTTTAATATTAATTTCTTTTACTTATAAATAGATAATTTTGTGAGTATACGAATTAAGATTCTGTTGTGATATATATGATATAAATATGAACGTATGTGTTCATGTATGAAATTGTTCATATATGTTTCTGATATATTAACTGGGACAAATACACTTTATTGCATATTAATATTCTTAATAATATTATGATAAAACATATTAGGAAATTATCTTAATTTATAATAGTATCTTTAATTTATAGTAGTACCTTTTTTATATTCATCTTGTATCGTGAATTTAATGGAAAATCGTCTATTAAAATCTATTTAAAAGCTGTCCAAGTTTTATGAATGGCCCATTCACTTCACAAAGTAAACAGAGCAGTTTATGACCTACGTAACATGGTGTAGTACATGTATATACAGTATGTAACTAATTTCACATACCTATTACTTGGCCTTATTTTTAATTCGTTTAATTATTTATTGTATTGGCGATACTTGTACCTGAAGTTGTATTATGTATTGGAACATTTAAGACTATTATTGACCTAATAAAAATCCCTGTAGCAAATATCTGGTTAGAATCTTAAATCAGAAATTGCCTCTGGCGAGCAGTTAGTTTTCTTTTCTGTTCTTTTTTTTTAATAAGCACATTGGTACCAATTGGTGTGACAACAAATTAGTACCAATAAAAAATTGGTACACGTAACGATAGGTATTTGTATTATATATATTAAATATTAAAATATATATATTAGAAATATTATATTATGAAAATTATGCAGAATTAATTTACCAATATATATATATATACTGTATGCAAATCAAGTTTTTTTTAAAAAAAATATATATATATATACATACAATGATAATAAATTTTTTTTATCATGGACTTGCTTTTTCCGGTCTAAATTTTATTTTTGTTTACCAACTTTATAACGGGAAACTCTACATTTATCATACACCACAAGATCAATAGTATGTGTTGTGAATTTTCATGATATTTGTCCCCGGGGGCAGGACAATGGAACGGAAATAAAAATCGTTGGGTAAAACTCAACGAGCCGCTTTGAAGATTGTCCAGAAAAATCAACAACAAATTATTTACTCTTATGGTATTAACGGCAACATTGGAATTCTTTACAAGTTCGGGTTTAAGCGCGTAATCTTGATAGTGCTTATAAAGAGTCTTCTAAAAATATAGTTGATGACCTTACGAAACTTTCGAATATTTATTCATGTAAAGGTTCATAGTACTTTAAAACGTCATCGGCCGTATCTAAATCACGTGTTTTTCCTATGTACACGCCCACAGAATTACTTTTTTTTTTTTTTTCACGTTTCGTAATCAATTTAACCGCTCCATTTTCCATCGCCAATTTTTACACCATTTTTCATTGGAATACGTACGAAATCAATTAATTTCCTACTTGCATTATATTTAATATATTATAAAATTAAATGTATCATTTCAGTGATTTCATTTTCTCTTACACTTTGACATACATTGCTACTAGAAAAAGAAAAAGAAAAAGAAAAAGAAAAATAAATAAAATAAAAGAATAAATCACTCCATTCTGGGAGTTGCCATAAGATAAAGCTTTTGTTTCAACAAATAAAATGTAAAAGTGAATTACAAAGTCGACGATTTTAGTCGTTGGATAACAATTATTCCACTTTTATTTTGTCGAATAAAACTTAAATTTGAGTTGAATTTGATTTAAATTTCTTGTTGTTTTAATTGGCGCTTAATATGGGCGAATAATTTTGGTTAAACAAGTACGCCTCCGATGAATTGAATGCTGGTGCCGCACGAAAGAAGTGAAGCGCGGCTCGATAATTTGACAAAGGACAAAGTGAAAAACTGTTGCCGGCGCGAGGGAAGGTAACACACGCGTTGGCTGGCATTGTGCCGCTCGTCGAGTAATACAATGAAACGGTCGCATTGAATGCCAAGTTTCCGAGACGATTCGGTTACTACCGTGTTGCGGTTAAGGCGCGCGGCACAATCGGACGAGAAATCTAAGCCCTTTTAGAGTGGCTTTACAGTCGTCCTTCCACTTCCCAAACGCCATTCCAAATTGCCTCGACAGCATCAAAGCCAAATTCAAAGAAAAATCAAAACATTACTAAACGAAGGGGAATGTAACATTATATTTGAATAAAAAGAGCGTAATCTGTAAGGTGAACCTGGCTTATTCCGCTCGTCTCAATTCTACGGTGAGGAAATATATGGCAGAATAAGTGACTGCTTTTAACTGCGCTTTTCAGATCTATCTTTCAGTAGGAATTAAGAGTTTTTTTAAAAGGGAACATTTCTGTTTCATTTATAAATATGATATTTAAAACTAGTTTTTTTTTTTGTTTTTAAAGAATGGTACTCTAGTAAAAATGAAACATATGTATATGGTTGATATATGGTTATAATTGGTATAATGTTCTAACTATATGTGCTGTCAAGTATTTCCTTATATTGAAATCAATTATTATCGTATATCAAGCATACATGTCTATATATGGCCATGTATGAATTAAGAAAAAACATATTTGTCCATATATGAAATTGTTCAAAGATATGTGAACAGTAATTTTTAATGAAAGACAGATATACATCTAAAACAGAGTTAAAAACAGTAATTTCTTCTGTTATATTTTTCTCAGTATACAACTAAATTTTCTCAAATCACTTTATTCCTTGTATTGATTCATTATTAAACGATTGATAATAATTTATGAAAAGTTGTAAATTATTCTTGAATTTTTGTTATAAAAAGAAGGAAAAAAGAACAATTTGATGCTTCGTAGATAGATGACTGCTCTTATCAATATAATTACAATGTTTTCAAAGTTATTTAATCATTCATCGATACTACAACCAATAAATAACAATCCTTGACCTTAAAGAATATTTTTAAGATTTTAAACAATCAAAGTACACAGAAAGTAACGAATAGGAAAATGATTCAGATAACGAAGTTTGTCATTTTATACATATATATATACAGGCCAGCTTAAGAATCTTTTAATCCCCCGCAATTATCCGTGAGAGAGTTGAAAATATTTAATCCCGTTTTTATCTCGTTGGCGCGCTTACGTTATTGCGAGAACGCCGGCGACGTTATCCTTGGCATCTCTTCGATTACGGCGAAGGAAAATCGTACGAAATAACGTTCACTCGCGTGGCAGGAGGTCGCGCGAGCTTTGAGGCCTCGTCGTCCTCTCGAGTGGCTCGCTCTTTTATGTATTCCGCCTCGGTTCGTAGACAAAATTTCGAATCACTACCCAAGTAAAAATTAGACTAGATTTTGTCCAGTTCAAAAGTGGTACTAGCCAGACTTTGCCCAGTTCAACTGGCCTAGTCAAATCTGACAAGATACTGTCCAGATTCTGGCCTATAAATACTGGAGCATTATATGACTGTGTAGAGCCTAGCTAGGTTCTTACCAGTCAAATTCGGATAGTTTGTACAGTCAAAAAACTATTCCACATTTTTCCATGGAAAAACTATCTAAAACTTAACTAGATT
>JABFPN010006327.1:0-11738 GCA_022817305.1 Leptoteleia sp. ZL-2020 | reverse complement strand
CGATGGCGGGAAATTTAAACTTGCTTAATTCATTAATAATTGTATACAGTTTAAGGCAGGTTACAACCGAAACAACCGAATAGAAATAACCAATGAAAATATACATGCGCTAAACACGTGCGCAATTACGCCATGCTGAAAATGGGAGCGTTTCCGGTCTCGAACACGTGGAAAATGGGAGCGTCGAGTATAGTATGATAGTAGAAATAATTAATTACAAAATTTAGATGTTTTGATATAAATTTGAGGAGGAAATTAAATTTAACAATTAAAGTATTCAATTAATTAATTAATTAATTACGACCAGTTATTTTTCATGTATATAAATAATAAAAAATGATAATTAATATTATATATTTTTATTTATTTTATATTTGGTGAATTTATTTTGTAAAAATAACTGGAGTTGTAATCAGTTCCAATAATTAAATTACGACGTTATGAATACTCCTTACGTCAAAGATAAAAATTTTCACGAACGTTAAAGAATCATCAATCCGCTAAGTAATGAGTAGTTAATAACTGGTTCAAGTGTTTTGTTATCAATAAAGTAATATAATAAATGTGCTAATTATTACCGTGTGCTTTTCTCTTTGTTGTAAAAACTTAAAGGAAAAATATTTATGTCAACATATCTATCGAACTAAAAGAAAGATAACATTTCATTTCTTCCAATATATGTGTATCACTGTACGATAATTGTGTCAAAGTTTTTTTGCAAAAATAAATACTACGTTAATATTATCATAAGGAAAAGAATATAAAATAACATCAAATTTGTCATTTGATTTATTTGTTTCAATAAACATTAATTTATCGACAAGTAAATTATTGCTGTGTCCCGTAAATAAAATTGCTTTATAAAGAAAAGTAATTTTTAGTAAGAAAATTTCTTTCTTTATAGCTTCCTCGTTGCAAATCCAATTAATATTAACACGAGCTATAAAAAGAAAAAATTTCCACTATATAAAAATGAGTTATCCTAGCGCAAAACAAATAATTATTAATTTTCTTACATCGTTGTAGTCAAAAAAAAAAATCATTAAGTTTCAAAAGTTCAGGTGCACGACCTAACAAAATGTCAATTTGTTTTTAAATTTTATAATGCAACGTCACGGTACCAAGTATATCGCGTCAAGTACTGACTTTGACTGTACGCCGGAACGACCTTTCGTCAAGGTCGACAGGTATTAGCTCAGCTCGAATACACGAGGAAATGCAAAATTACATAGATGCGAGAAAACGTATCATAAAAAGTCCTTACACAACCGATCATTTTCAGGCCGTCGAGGCTCGATCGCGCGTGCTCTTATCTATCCAGATAAATCCTATTAACGCAGTACAACTGAGCTTGGACAAAGAGCAGCGCAGCTAGCTTTGCCCTCTCCATTGGTTCGCGATCGCGTTCTAACATTCATGTATGCAAACTGATTTCGTCGATTTCACTTAACCGATGATTCGGTACCGTTAACTACAGTTGCGTTCTATTGTTCTCTGTAATTATGTCGCCGACGTCGTTCTGGCTTAATAGCGTCACAAACGTCTTCTTTGCATCGCTTACGTTAATACCGTCATTATTACTTGGAGTCCTCGCCATTCCAGCGGTCCAGTCTCTCTACCTCTTATCCCCTTTTTTCGATGAGTCCAAATTTATTTCGGTTATGTAGAAAAGATTATCTAACATGTTTCGGGGCTCAACTGTCTTCAAATAAATGCTCAATAGCTTGCTGGTGAATTGCTGAGAAAGCACCTGTTGGACACTGAAATTTAGTTTAGTATTTGTGAAGGTGAATACCTTTGACTGATCGCATTGTTTTCATTTCATTTTCAGTATCCGAAGGGAATACTTGATAACAAATATCCAATAATTAGCGTGAGAGATCTTACGACTGGCTATGACAATACTAAACCAAATAATCAGGCGACTCTCCCCATATCAAAATCCAGCCAAATGATCACTTTCACTTTCAAAAATGGAATGGTCACAACTTTGAGGACCAGTGGTACGGAACCAAAAATAAAATATTACAGTGAGTTGTGTGCTTCTCCGGAACAGAAGTAAGTCTTACGTTTCGTTACATTTAAAGATTTAATAAACAGTTTTCATATAATTAACAGTAAGGGTGGACATTGAAAGGATACATGATTATTATAGTTATAAGATTGTACATTAATTTAATGGTATATAAACTTGATAAATAATATATCTCATAAAAATCAGTGCTATTAAGTTTTTATCTATTGTAACGTGTAAGTGCTTTGAGATAATAACTTTAATGAGAATTTCTTGTGCAATATTAGTATGAGTTACAATTTTATTGATATAAATTAAAACATACGGTAGCATTGCATATTAGTTTTAAATCCTTGAATACTGCGACATTAAAATTACATTATTATTTTCAAATCAATAAATTTAACATTTTGTTCATTACAGAGATTTAAATGAGTTAAAAAATATTCTTCACGAGATGATTTCTGCTATTGTAAAAGAGTTCCTACAGCCTGAAGTAAATGGACTTATAGCTCGGTGCTCATAATTATGCGAAATACTAATGGATCACTACCCATTAAGATTATTTATAATTATTAGTTAATACCATTTTTGTCATTATTGTATTTCAATGGTTCGTAAACTTTTACAGATAGGTTATTAAAATTTCATAAGTAAATAATACTTTACTATAACTCAACATTTTTTTATTTTCTTATTCTACATATATATATATACAAATTTTGTGTGTGTTTGTAAATGTTCTTACAATTTTTGAACCACTTACTCCATAAAGCGCATATTTTTTCGGATTGGACAATAGTAGGGGGTTTAACATTGGAAAAATGAAAACGCAAATTGAAGGGAATTTCAATGAAAGTAATAATTTTACGTGCACGTATCCACTGTTGATATTTTTTAGATCCTCAAGTTAATAAATGATCGGTCTGTCGCTAAAGTTGTGAAAAATAAACAATTCTGCTAAAATTAAAATCCTTTTGGTAATTTAGTAAAATGTATATATATATTATTAATTTGTATATATTTATACAAATTATTTATTTCATCATTTTTCCTTCTTTTCTTTATTTTTATTATTTGCTTGTTCTTTAAATGTTATACACTGAAACAAAATATTTTTATTTAAATATATGCAATGAATAAATAGATTATTTTCATAACAAAAAAAATACTAACCTGTGAATCAATGTATTCTATGATTTCCTGTTTTTTAAATTTAAAACCACTCTTTTTTAAAAACTCTTCCACCTCTTGCAAATCAATAGGTTTGTAAGTCAAAATATCACTTACTAAGTCTTTATTGTTATATATTATTTTAAATGCTTCTCCAATTTCTTCTTTATTTGATTTATTCGAGTGTTCTTTGCTTGAACTATTTTTAAAAATAAAAAAGTAATTATATGATTTCAAGCATCATTTAATGTTTTATATGAAATGTTGCAAGATTATTAAAATTTTAAATTAAATGTATAGACGCATTGTAATTTCAAATATATGAAAATGTAGCCATCAAGGAATTTTAATTTGAAAACAAATTTGAACGAATAAATAATACTTTGATATATACTTGATTATTTTTCTTGAAATGAAATTGTTCATCAATTAATTATATGTAATGTAAAATATGATGTGATATCAATGATAACTGATATTAGGAAAAACTGATTGCAAAAGTTACAGCTGTCTAGATAATAGGATTAGTAGTTTAGATGATAAGTTTTATCTGACATCTAAAAAGAGTGGTTTAAAATAAACCCTATAAATGTATAACTTTTCATGTTTGAACTTTATTTCATTTTCATTAAATATTTTGAAAAAGTCGTTATTGCAAACATCAAATCAATAATAAATACCTAACATGTCAGATAAAATAATGTTACCATAATCAGGTTAAGATTATCACGAAATTAAACAGTTCAAATTACTATTAGGATTGCTGAATTGTATCTAAATAGAAACTACATAATATCGTTAATGAACTGGTTATTAACAATCTAGATAGTTATACCTGTATTACTGATTTAACAATCTAGCTTTTTCAATGTAATTATATACTTACGTTATTTACATAATAATAACAAAGTATACCTATATTGTAAAAAAAATTTAAATTCTTATTTAAATTGTAATTATATTAATGGGACTTCGTTACATATTACAAATCAAAAATAAAATGTTCAACCTTATATATGTACAAAATTGTTTATTACCCTTTTTTATTTCTATCGCTAAACTTTTGTTCATTTCGATTACTATTTTGATTTTTACTCGGATCGTCATCATATAATAGTTTCCTCTTTTCCTCTTCTATAAATACTTTTATTAAAAGTAGTACTGCTCTTTTGCGGGGTTGACTTTTCAATCCTCGTTTTTTTAATTCACTCTGTACATAATGTTATAAAAGTAAGACATAAAATAATTTTTTTAATTTTATGAAATTTTATTAATTATAATATACATAGTAAAATACAAAATTGAAAATTAATAATTTGTATAGATGAAATCTATACTAATATAAATATATTATCCATGATTCATAAATACTGAATAAAATAAAATCAATTAATTCTCAAAACCAGTTAACATTTATTATTGAAAATGTAACAAATATATGTTTTAAATCCTTTGTAAAAGTACCTTTAGTTGAGGCGAATTCATCGCATTAAAATGTTGGTATAACCAATCTCTTGATGAACTACTAGATTCAGAATCGAGCTTTTTTGTTGTTTGTTGCTCTTTGATTGTTGAAACAATATTTTCTTCTTTCTCGAGAGAAATTTTTTTGTTACTCATGGGCGGAAAACTATTAGTTTTGACTAAAGAACTTTTAATTTCCTTTGACGTGTTATTACAATTTTTCTTATGATTTGCCTTGTCTTCTTGTTCTTTTAGAATTTCGAAATCCATATCAAACAGAGGATCTATTTCCTCAGAATTAAACGGTACTTTATCATCTAGACTAGCATAGTGCGATGTAGTATTAATATTACTTCTTATTGTTCTTTCTATGGATTCATTACTTTCTACACTTACATATTCTGATTTATCATCGGACGATATTTTTCGTCGTTTGGAAAGCATGTTGTCATCTTTACCATCATTGCTTGCAAAAGAATTTCCCTTTCTAATACGTTTCGTTAAACAATTAGAATTGGCAAGTGGAACTTCTGTATCCGAGTCCGTTAATAAAATAAATTTTGTTGTTTGATCTGATATTTCATTTGCTTTCTGCGCATTATTATTTTCTTGATTTATACTTTCATTCATTGATTCACATAATTCTTGACTCTTGTCGTTGAAAAGAACTTTACGATATTTACTAATGCTGTTATTTGGATTATTTTTTTTATATTTAGAATACATTGATAAATCGTCTTCATTATCTGAATCCGATAAGTTTGATAGATCAATCGACGGTATACTTTTATCGATAAATTTTGAAATTAATGGTGATTTGTTTTTCTTTGCAGAGGAAGTAGTTGGTTTAGCTTGCGAAAATGTAATATTTAAATCTGAAGAAATGTCTTTTTCTAAAGTTACGGATTTCGATTTAATTAATTGTGTTTTATGAGGAAATTTTCTTTTTGCACTTCTAAGCAATGATTCTTCAAACAAACTAAGATTAGACTTAGCTTTAGATGGAGATTTATGTTCGTCTTCACTAGAGTCAAGACATCGATACCTTTAAACAAGAAAAAATTGTAAGTTTATATAATTTTCTTTTTAGATAAAAAGAATATCAAATTAAGAAAAAAACTGCTTACAAATTTTTATATGAAATTAAAATCAAACGTTTTTCTCATATAACAGAATAGTTATTTGTTATCAAGAGCATAAAGCGGATAATTCGCGCGAGGTACTTGTTTATTGAAGCAGAGGCACTCGAGGTATTCTGAGGTGAGACAAGGGATATTAAAGATTATTCTGGGAGAATAGGCAATGGACTCAATGGAACTGCTCGTTTTGCACCCATGTTACGTACGTAATTTTTTATTTAATTTACGCTAAAAGTCACCTTTAGAGTAGTAACAGAAAGTAGCGCTCTTGTAACTCGAATTCTGATGCTTTGCGAAATTTTAAGCCCGCAAAACAGGCACGAAATAGTATATTAAGTATCTAGGGAGCGAAGCATGCTTAAATAAAGGGCTTCGCTCGCTTGATACTTATGTTATTTTTCCTCATACCGAAACTCGAAATGGCCTTTCAAGGGCCAATGCTAAAAACTTTGTTTTATGTTCCCGAAAGAATTATCGCAAAGCGAAAGAAACACGCAAAGCGAGGAAATATATTTTTCGAACCCTAGGGTAAAAAAACTCTACTTCGCGCTCGCTTAACAGGCCCGCGAAAGGCCATTTCGTGTGCAGGTATGAGGAAAATAAAATTTAATGTAATTACGAATTATAATTTGTGTATTCATGTATCAATTTTTCCAGTAACTTAATACCTGAAGATGTAAATATTAAGTGTTAAGTAAGTCTTAAAAAAAAGCAAAAACTTACTTTTTAGCGAATTTATTCTTCATAATTGGAGATTCACATGAGTCATCAAGTCTTCTCAGCTTTTGAACAAAAAGATTTAATTCCTCATTTATCTCTGAATTCTGTTCGTTATTAATATTTAAATTTTCTTCTAGATTAATACTAAGTTCTGATGATTTTTGATCATCAAGTTCCAGATTTTCTATTTCATCATTGTCATTGTTATTTTCCGAACATACAGTAATATTTGATTGGTTTGCTTGATCAGTAATGATTGGTAATGAATTCACAAGATCACTAAATTCATCATTTATAACAGTTTCTGAATCTGAACAATCAAACATATCTGGTGAACCGCAAGAAATGTTATCAAAATTAATTTCTTTAGATTTATTTTCTTTACATAAAATCTGTATCTCCTCATTTTCATTGCACTTATCTGTTATTTGATTTACTTCCTCTTCTTTAATATCAAGGGGTGAAGTTGGCTCGGCTTTAATTTCGAAATCAATTACTTCTATACATTTGTTTGCTCTCAAGTATGCAAATAGTTCAGTTATACCGTATCGCCTTGCAAGTTGCCGAACTTCTTTTATTAAATTTTCATTGTTCAAAATGTGTTTTTCTCGACTAATAACTCCACAATAAATGAATTCAAGAAAAGCAAGAACTGAGCTTCTTTCAAAAGTTTTCCAAGAAATTTGTTCTTTAATTTTAGGAAAATTTGTATTTTCACAAGTTTCTATATCATTTAACAAGGTCGGCGCTCTTACATAAAAAACTAGTTTATGAGCCCATATTTGACGATTATTCTTAACAAATATCAAAAGATCACTTGCAGAACTATCATTAAGCGCATCTGCCCAGTTTGAAATTAATGTTTGTACAGAATCATTTTGATTGCAAGAATAGAACGATTCTTTCTCTTTCATTGTGTTTTCTTCTGAAATGTACTCTTTAAAATCCTACAACAGTTAATAGTTTTTAATTAATTAAATTAAATATAAAAGTTAGTCATGGAGATAAAATGTTTAACACGAGTAATACATAGATGTATATAATAAGAATAAATTAAAATTTTTCTTAAATTTTCGATTTCTTAAGTTCAGGTTTTGATCATATGCACGGAAAACAGTTTTGGTGAACCGTTTACCATAAAGGATGCTCTAATTAAGTAAAGCATTTCACCCACTGATGGCACAACGGTTCACCCAAACTGTTTTCCATGCAAATTTTGATGTGTATACATGCACTCAGAGAAAAATATAGTGCAGCCAACTAAAAACACTTTAGTTGGTTTTTTCGACAAGTATAGTATAGTTCAGTTAATACATCTAAAAGAAAAAGTTATATCAATTTCCGAACTATAGTTGGTTGAAGTAAAAAAATGTTAGTTGCAGTCCGAGGAAAACATAGTCCAGCCAACTAAAAATTATTTAGTTGAGTTCAGTTCATTGACTTTATTTGAATTATATTTACAATTTATTGTCATATCACAGCTGCTGTAAATACTCCTTGAATCATTGTATTTTATTAAACTAAATTTTAATTTATGTCAAACTTTATAAATAATTACCATGTGAATATTGCTGTTCTTATTGTTTAGATGTCACAATTTAACCAAAAACATTCTGTACTTTCAAATGACAATGTATATATTTGTCTTACAACATTTACGGAACCATTAAATAAATACTTGTATTAATTAATTTAATTCGTGAAAATAATCTATGAGAATGGAAAAAAGTCACTCTGGGCTGTTTGTTTGCAGACATTACATTGAATACCGACAATCTTGAACGAAATGACATCAACTAACACAAGTAAGAAATATTAGTTATTCGAACTATATTTTATGAGTTGTCGAAAAAACGAACTAAAAAAGTAAGTTGTGGCTAAATTAGTTCTAACAACTATAGTTTTTGATTTGTCCAACTATAAATTTATTTAGTCCAACTTATTTGACAATAACTTAAAGTTTTTAGTTGGCCGTACTAAGCAAATTTCTCTCAGTGTGTTGTTTTGAATTTTAAGAATATCCCGTAGTAAATAAATTATTTTTTTCATTAATTTACACGTACAATTTTATTGTTTTAATTAATTATATTAATGTGTACATAAATTAATATACATTGATGATTGGTAGTATTTAGAAATTATTGAAATTCTGTATTATTAATTACATAATAATAGTGTTTATAATAAGTTATTTATATTGTATGTATGTGATAAGTATGTAACATTTTAAAAGTACGAGGAAATTATTATTTTAATTAAAATTTGAAGAAATTACTTACGTATATATTTGCCTTTTTACTAGGTGAAAATCCTTGTAAAATGTGAGTATAAAATACGTCTTGATTAACATTTAATAAACTGGAAAAATCCCATAATCGATTTTCCTGAAATATTTAAAAGAATTATTATGTTCTACGTATCTAATATGTATCTATATATCTAAAAGAAATATTATAATTTTAAGAGATTTTAATAAATGTATTAAAAATTTGTGCTAAAGTAAAACATATTCAATCCATCTGTGAACTTTTATAAAGAAATCTATAAATATTTGTAAATACAATAATAATATCTAAATAACCTAATAAGCAATGGATGTACACAGTTTCCGTGATTCGTTCATCCCTATATCTTGGTTGGAAAAAATTTATGTTGGTACTGACAAGTTTGCGATAAGGTACAGAGAGCGCTTTCGGAATGTCTCTTGTAGTGCAGATTCTGCAATGCAAAAGAGTTTTTAGAGTAATATTTTAGTTACCAATAGTAATCAATAGTAACATATAGTGTGTTTTCACTATTGATGACTATTGGTAACTAAAATATTCCTATAAAAACTCTTTTGCAATGCAGAATCTGCATTGCAATAGCGTTTTTCCTTGGTCGGTTCTGTCAGGTTCTGTAGTTCCGAAACTAGTACAGAACCAGCTGAATTATGTGTATCGAATGTACACTGTACACTTATTTTATTCAGAGTACACATTCCTTTTTTATTAATAAAATAATAAATAAATGTATTTATCATACAAAGAGAAATACACATAATGCAGCTGGTTCTGGAGTAGATTCCGGGACTACAGAACCTTACCAACCGGCCAAGGAAAAACGCTAGGACGCTGGGTGTACAAGATTCCCAATTTTCAATGCATCCATAGCAACGTACTATTGTTGAAACATGGACTTGGACCCAACTTTTACATTTGTTCATTTGGAGCAGAATAATTTAATTAACACTTATGATTCTAAAACTCAAGATCATCTTAAAAAATGGTATTTTATTAATATTAAATAAATATATATTTATTGATATTATTTGGCTTCTTTTATGCATTTTTAGGGGTATATATAACAACTTAAGTATACAACAGTATTCTTTTAACGAACCATTCCAGATGTATCATAAATATCATCTGGTTGAGGTAAGAAAATGGTAAATTTAAGAAATATGTCCGTAAATTTTAAGTTTTCATAATTTGATAATAATACATTTTTATTAGTCTTTTTTCAAAAACAATATGGTTGCCCAGACATTGAAGACAAAACAAAATAATCACTGGAGGATTGAAGGTACATCTACTTTTGGTAATTATGTACCCACTTACTCTTGTTGATACTTTAAGAGTTATGAGCGATAGAGTGCGCCCAACTCTACCCAGACGCGCTCCGAGGGCCCGTTCCGTTTTTTGGCCATATCTTTTGAACGGCAAGAGAGCGACATTTTATTGTAATCAGCGTGAAAAGACGCATCGATTTCATGTATTAAAACTCCATGTCGGGGGAGGGGGGGGGGGGTAAGAGGGTACATAATTACCCTACTTTTTTATGCAACACTAATTTCTAATGAAACAAATTTCATTTATTCCAACATTACTTTATATCACATATATTTTAGGATTCATGGCAAATAAAGTAGACGCGAGATGCATACCATGCACCATTACAAATATGAATTTCTTTGATAAATTAAAAAACCCCGATAATAATATTGTTTGGTCATCTGGATTTATACAGAATACGTATCATAATGAAATAGATGAATTTTTAGTAGCCAACAATCTTCAAAGTGTAAATATTAATATTTAGCAGTAGAAAATTTTAATGAATATAAATAATTAAATATATATTTTAGGCTTTATTGGATGAAGAATCGGAACAATATAATATATATGATGTCAATGAAAAAGAGGAATTTATATTTCGGATCTTTCAGTTGTTAGTTTTGGGTGGTAGATTGTGTCAGTATGAAGATGAACTACAACCATACCTTGATGTTACTAAAAAATTTTATAAAGATCTTATAAGGTATTGTGTATATATTGTGATACACAAAATTTAATAATAAAACAATAGTTTATAAAAATAAAATTGATAATAATTTTGTAATATAATGACGAGGCAGCCATTCTACAATGTTAGGAGAGTATTGTAGATTATAATGATATGTGTTTTGAAGAAAAACAACATAAAGCGGTGTGAACTGGTTTTAAATGTACGAAATGTCGATAAAAAATTCTAATTCACACCGCTTTTCATCAGTATTTTTCAACAATTATGTTCATATAGGCACAATTATCTTCCAGTCCTAAAGAATGGCGGTCTGGTCATTATTTTACAAAATAATTATTACTATTATTTTCAATTAAAAAGACACTAACTCCGTGACAGTTGACCTTAAACATCACCTTAACGCGATGCTGTAAGCGTTAATAACTAGATTAGGGCGTTCTTTGTTTTTATTAAAATATATAAGAATTAATTAACATACTTAGTTTTAGCACATTTTCTCAATTTTTTTTAACGTCTCGATTATTTAACGTTGAAGTAACTGAAAGTTTGTCATCAATTTTAAGCGAATTTCTTGAACGCGTTTTCAAGTTTTGTAATTGAATTAAATTTTCCCATGCCTAAAGAATGTGCTAAAACTTTTGTTAAGCATTAAGGACAAGTATAAGACCTGCAGTCACGGAGTTAGTGTGTTTTATAATCAAAATTTAATTAATTTATATTTTATAATCTACGGACCAGAGCGCTATTATATTGACACGGGAGTATAATTTGATTCACAAAAATATACGTATTGTTGAATATTCTCAACGTATTTTGGAAAGTGCTGCTTCCTTTCGAGCAGACGACAAAAAAATCGCACTTTCCAAAATACGTTGAGAATATTCAACAATGCATATATTTTTGTGAATAAAATTATACTCCCGTGTCCATAGAATAGCGCTCTG
>JABFPN010006326.1:0-11739 GCA_022817305.1 Leptoteleia sp. ZL-2020 | reverse complement strand
ACATTTATAGAATATTTACGAAATATGTATAAAATACAGATAGATGTATATAAATATTAATAAGATATATAAAATGGATTGAAAAAATATTTATATGATATTGTATAAATATTTTGCGCTATTAGGGTTCTACCGCTGTCCTCTCCTGGGCTGGCGGTTGTGGCTTCCTAGACTGGCTTCCCTTTGACTGGTCGCTCCCTGAATCCTTCTGGTCCGGCTGCTCCGCTGGCTCTGACTCGAGTGGCCGATTGTTCGAGCTTATATTGGGGATCGCGACCTCGCGCTCATTGGTCGAGCGGTTCACGGCGCTGATTGGCCGTTGCGGTAGCGGTGGGGCGCGCGTACCTTCACGAATTCTGGTGTTGAGCCGCGACCGAGATTATATTATGTCACTACATATATATATACACACCATTCGAATCAACGTAAAAAGTTACGTTGAAGGCATCTAACGTCCAAGTGAATATTTTTCAAAAATTATGTCATCAAAATTACAAAACAAAATTTATTTAATAAAAATCTCTTACATTACCTTTCATCCATCCATTTTCCGTACTCTTTGCCAACATGACACCGATTACACACTACGATCACACAATCGTACCGGTTTAACCGACGTAAGCGATACGACCGATTATACTCGTGGAACTAACCGCACCGATTCCGTTGATCACACTCTGAAAGCATTGGTAAAACTGACGAAATTGCGTAAAACTGATTATAACGTTGCACTGATAAGGATTTAATGGCTTTTAATAAGTACTAGTGTAGTTAATGTTATGATAACGTCCAAGTGAACATTTTTTCAAAATTATTAAAAATTAAACCAAAATTGTACGCGTGCCACATTACATAACTTTTTCCTTTTTCCCGTTGACATACCAAAATTGGCTGTTAATTAAAGGAACTCATACAGAATAGTCGTTTATATGTATTTATAAACGCTTACGAAGCGTTTTTGGTTGTTATTCTTAATTTTCAAAATTTCGTGAAATTCGTTGGAATAACGTTAGTATCTTCAGTCACATAGTTTTCGACCTAGGACCCCAGCTAGGAAACCAGGCAAGTTTCTATAACTACCTAGTAAACTAGATGATTTCCGGTGTTAAATTCCTATGTAGGATCTTATCTAGATTTTTTTGACAGGGTATGGCCTATACATTGCCTTATTTGAATTGACTTACGTAAAATTATACATGTCTTTCAACTGAAGCAATAAAGCATAATTATATCTTGTAATTGTATCTAAATGTTTTTCATAGGGAACGAGTAAATACTCTTCCAAATTCATATTTTCCGGCTTATCGTTTGCCTGAAATCGAATTTTAATTATGTAATTTTAAGTGGAAATGAGATTTTTCAATTTCCAGAATATGAACTTACGACTGCTGAAACATTAAAGGTTACGCCTTTGAGATCAGCTCGTCGTACGTATTTATAATCATTACATGTAAAATTAAGACCCCGATTTTTATTCCAATAGCCTAAATATTTAATTTCTGCATTTTGTCCGTGTCTGTGACTTGGATTGTATGAATCGAAAATTGTCCAATTGTTACCGATGCGATGTACTAATGTCATTTCTGTGGCTATGGTCATTGGTAAATCTTTAACAGTTTTAATTAAGCTTTCAAAATTTCTAGTAATGATTAACCAGTTGTAAGACTCATTGTAAGGCAATCCTTCAAAAGTAAACTAAAAAATTATAAATTATTTTAGTATTTCAACTAAGAGAGACAATGTTGTCCCACTAAGGAATATACATATATCGATATTTATTGACAGCACTAAAAATAATAGTGCTATAGTGATGTAGTAACGCAGTAATCTATTTTTATTATTTCAATTTTTCTAAGTTACATTGCGTACACTTTTAGTACTCACTTTATGAATAATATTGTCACTTTCTGAACAATCGTAATCCAAAGCTATTCCTATTTTGTAGTAAGTTACTCTTAATGATTCCTTCATGGTCACATTTGCATTGACATTAAAGTAAGATGTATGAAAGTCTTGATCGCTTAGGTTTCTGATAGATGTTAATTTTTCTAAAAAAAATATACATATAGAGAACGCATGTGTCCGTACATAGCGTCACAGGGTAAGTTTATATAATAAATAAAGAAATTTGAATTCAAGGAGATGTTAGGAAATTTCAAAGTAGATGGTGTTGTCTTGTTGTATTAACATCTCATATAGATCATATAAAATAGTAGTGTGCAGACATTTGTTTTATATATTTTTTTTGTACATACCTATATGATTCATACAACCGAATAAAGTAATTATTTTAATATTTTTAGAGTTGAAAAAATCTTGCACCATTTTTACATCAATTTCGGTACTTATAACAATAATTTTTAATATCAATATGAAGAAAATTATTTTAATGATCATGTTTACAACTATTTTAATACGTATTTGTTGGATAAAACCTGTAGATCAGTAACGAAAATCAGTTTTTATATTTATTCAACATTTTTGTACTCTGACTTATATTTTTATGTTTAAATAGTAAAGTTTTGATCAATAATCATCAAAAGTTGTTGAAATTAATGTGTAATTATGTAAGAAATGAATAGAAGATGAATCGGTAAGTGACCCTTTTTAGTAAGATATCATTATTCGTTAAAAGCTGATTATATACTATTACGTAATGGGCAATAGATACGGTAATAATGTAATAATAGCTCTAACAATAATGATATAATTATATTATAATTCTGCAATTTAAAGTAATGTATAATTTCACAATGGAGTTGTTAGTTTCGAAAATAAGTACAGAAGCACATGGAGGGTACACTTCAATAATTTAGTCTTATAAATTTTATTACAGCACATAGTAAGGAATATTTGAAATGCACATACATCCCTGAGTTATTACAAAATATAATAGCGTCGACTAATAAACTTCCTACAGTGTAAGACAAGATGAAAATTGGAATAATAATCGTCACTGCTTGTATATTTATGGACATATTTATGGAAATTGTTAAATCTATTTTGTAGAGGTTTTAATGAAACAACAATAGTAAGTTAAAGTTTAATATTTTTAATAATAATATTAATATCATTCATAGAAATAAAGTACATATATTTTTATACATTATTTATAGACAGACAGAGTCATTTCGTTGGGTATAATTGATCTTTAATAATCGAGCGCTGTAAGTATATTTAAAATGAATCGTAAAGATATTTTATTTTCTATATGGAAAGATTGGAAGAGTTAAGATAGACCAGGCCGGGGAGTGTTAGGGGATAAAGATATGCAGAACATGTATTCGTTAAATCCTATAATGTGAAAAAACGACAAGCCCCATCTTGTTTTATATAATGCATAAAATGCATATTCGATCGATACTCAAAATTTAAATTATTATTTTTGGTAAACAAAAATACTCGTTCGATAAGTATATAAAATGACTAATACAACGAATGTGTGTAACCATTGAACGGTTAATAGACAGAAATGTATATCTTGCATATAGAATATTTCTCGTGTATTAAAATCGATGGGATGCATGTGTTAGATTGCTGAATCCGCTATTTAGAAATATTAAATAATCGATTACATTTTATTGAAGTTTTGCAGTGTTGCGTTACATTATTACGAATTGTGATAATATATATACACATATATAACTTTGTATTTATATATTTATAAATATGTTAATCCTAAAATTACGGAGGACTTTTTACAAATTGTATCATCTAATCAAAATTTATACACAATTTCATATAACTTCATAAATTACAGGTCTTATCAATTTTTTTTTCTTATTAATATTCGACCTTGCTTTGGCTTTTCTCGACTAACAAATTTCGATATACATTTTATTTCGTAATTTCTTATTTATATATATTTCGTGAATTAGTAACTGATCATTAATTAAATCATAACAAAGAAATGAACATTTATCTAATTTAATTATTATAATTGTGATGTAAATAATTAGGTTGTAAATAATTAGGAATTTTCGTGCTTTAATAGTTAACAAATTATACAATTTAGAATTAAATGAAATGTAATTTGCATTTCAAACTGTACAAAATTGTTCAGTTTTGATCAAAAAGTGCAGTTAGGTAAAGGTATAAAAATACAACATTAATTTCATTATTATAAATTGTCCGATTAACTTCCACTATAAATATTCCTTTTTTTCACAATGAGTGGTTATTACTCAAAAGGGATGAACTTACAAAACATTAATTACCTAATTTGGAAATAATTTTTAAGCATTTAAATATTGTACAACATAAATATTCCGTTAAAAAATGTGCATAATCGTTGGCGCTGTATAAAAAATACCTATGCCTAAAAGTAATTCGATGAATTTATAACGCAAGGTAAATATTATATTTTAATTTCTGTCTTAAACGCGTTATTAACCCAAAAAATTGTCAAGTCTCGCATGAAAATAATTGAGCGTATCGCAATGAAGGAGGAAATATATTATAAAAAAAACTATTTACTTACCCATAAGTAACGATAATAAATGAAACGTTAGTTTCTATTGGAACTGATGTTCTAAAACTTTCTTTTGAAAAACAATTTCATCACATTATCTGGTTGAATTGTTTAATGGGTAAAATATTGGTTAAAGTTCTATTTGCATGTAGAGATCAAAGAAAAACACAGTTAATCCAACCAATTTGTTCAATATATCATATCGATATATATGTATACAATTTAATTATCATATGTAAAAACATAATGGTTAATTAAACGTTTTGAATTCACTGAAAAAAATAATACACTTATTATAATAGGACAATCATCTGACGTAATTATGCTTGTAAAAATGCAATAATATAAGGATTATTACGGAATACATTCTTTTATAATCAAAAACAAAATTATATAATTATTAATTTATTTCCTCCTATATGCAGATATGTTTTCATTTCACAATTTTAAAGTCACTTGTGTGAACAAGAAGATCTTTGTTTGTTCAAGTCATATACGAAGTAGTCTATAATATAGAATTATTATATATCGAATCATTTCTAACAATGCAAGCGAGGCTATGTAGACACTTCTATTACTGGCTCTGCGGTGTTGTTGTTCAGTAATTTTTGTTTGTCCCTTAATGCAAGCTCGTAGGGCGGTGGGGGTGATTCCTTGTTGTCCATTGACGACATTCCGTCGGTTTCCTCTAAATGGGAAGCTGCCTCTTCGCTGTCGTCAGCCTCATCATAATCTCCCTTAGATTCGTGTATTTCATGCAATCGTGTTGGTAAATACGCTGGATGATGAGCGAGGCCATAGCCGGATTCGCCACCATACGTAACTTTACCCATAAACGATCTTATTTCGTCGAAATATGCGTCTTCCCGTTCATTCTCATTACTGCTCCCAGGTGAATCGGCAACGGCCATAACACCAGTTCCATCGTCAGCGTCGTGTTTCTTTAAGTGACGATCGAGATTCGTTTGCTGGCCAAAACAGCGATCGCACAATGTGCATCTAAATGGTCTCTGCTTGTCGTGAATGTTTCGTACGTGACGTTGCAAATTGCTGGAAATACTGAACGATCGCTCGCAGTACTTGCATTTGTAGGGCTGCTCACCGGTGTGCGTACGCAGGTGCCTCGTGAGATTGGCCGAGCGGGGAAAGACCTTGCCGCAAAATTTGCAGGAATATCTATCCTTCATCTTACCGTGGGCATGGTGGTGATGTGGTATAACGGGATCTTGAAAGGGCTTCACCCCGTGAAACGCGCCTAGCGGCGGCCTGGCCAACAAATCGAAACCAGCGCCACCTGGCCTGGCCCCGCTGAAACCGTTTATATATGAACCTAAAAAAGGAAGCGCACGGGACGGTCCAAACGAAGACAGGGGCGGCATCAGCCGGGTCTCCGGGGAGGTTCCCGCGCCCGGTACCACGGCATTACCGCAACCCGGAAACCCCGGGAAGTTGTTTCCACCCGGGGACGATCTGTACATTGCTTCCAAGAACATGGGGTTTATAGGTCGAGGGTATGCCATGTGCGGCGGAATGTTCGTAGGTGGTCTCTGCTCTGTGGGCAGAGGCGTTCTTACCGATGGGCTGGGTAAATCTTTCAGCTCCGGAGTGGGCGTCGGCACAGAAGTCGGTGTGGTATCCGGCTCGGACGATTTCAACGATTTAACCTGCGCTTCCTCGGACACGACAGGGGACGCCGAAGTGGTATAACATTTTGACGTTGAAACAACAGCGGAATTGGTGCTCGATTGCACTCTTTCCTCCTTTATACTGATAACTTCGTCCTTCTTACGTTGAACCCTCAAGTCCAATGGTTCGTCCGTCATCTCCGAAGTCCGTTTCACGGCTTTAGTCTCTTTGTGCTCTTTAATTTCTTTCACATCTTGGGACGAGGAGTTAACAACTGGCGCTTGATCCAACGAACCGTCATTGGGCAGTTTTTTCTTCATCACTTTGAACGGAACATCATCGTTACTGTCCGGTGTTACTTGGATGGATGGTCTTGCTGGGGATGGTCTTAACGTTGAAGTGGCCTCCTCGGCAGTGGATGGGGACACCTTACTCTGTTGGGATGCCAGACGAGGCGGGGTAATTCGTTCCTTTTTCAAAGTTTCGTGCAATTTGTCAACCGGTTCCTCCATCTTTGGTGAGAATAGAAGGTGCGAATTGAAGTAGTTGGGTGCGTTTGGGAATATGTTAGTTGGGTAAGGTGCTATCAATCCGGGTGGATAAAGGGACAGGCCGTTTGGTAGGGTTATGGACGACCCGGTATAAACCATGTACGGACTGGGCACACTTGTCGGCAGTTGCGGCATGGCTGTTGGAAGGGACGAGGCTGGAGAATCGCAGAATCGTTTGTGCTTTGACAGCGACGTCACCGTGTTAAACTCGTGGCTGCATTTGTCACACTTGATGATCGTACGGCAATCGGCGTGCATTCGTTTGTGTCGGCACAAATTTGAGAACTGCGTGTAAGCTTTGAAGCAGACATCACATTGGAAAGGTTTCACGCTGCTGTGGATGTGAGTGTGCTGCTTCAGTCCGGAACTGGTGGCGAACGTCTTGCCACACTCTGGACACGCGTGGCTCCTGGCTCCCACGTGATTCGTCCGAATGTGTCTCGTGAGATTGGATGGATCTGTGAAGACCTGCGCGCAATCGGACTTTAGATTTTGGGAATATACGATTGTTCGCTTGCGTAGAAATACAAACTGAGAAAACTGGATAAGACCGCGTGTGCTATTGCAATTTGAAACGAGTTTACAAATCGAATTGTGACTATAAGATTTTATTTCCCCCATCTTAAATTAGAAATCTCCCCCATCTAATCTTCTCATGCTAAACATTTTTACGCAATTCGTATGGATTTCAATTTCGTGATTGTAATTATTCAGCGGTTCTGCTTACCTTTGGACAATTCTCGCAGATATATTTCTTTAGATTCCCATGTACGTTCGAACGATGCCTCACTAAAAGTGAGCTCAAAGTGTAACTCCTAGGGCAGCTCTCGCAATAGTACTGCTTGGCTGGATACCGATGAGAAATGATCAGGTGCTTATCTAATCTGTAAAATAAAAAAAGTGAGGATGAGTTGTATAATTTTAAATATATTATTTGGTTTGGGATATATAAATTTAGGTAGTAGCATTTATTTTAATACTGAATAAATTTTGTGTATTTAAAATAAGCTATTAAATTTATCTATATACATTGAAAAGTTCAATGAAATTTTATATTTCATTATTTCCTTAATTGTAAGTATATTATAAATATATTTGATTTATTCATTGGTTTTTTTTATTTATTTGCATTCAAAACCAGTACTATCATATATTTATGAATAGTTGTTAATTAATATCTTATTAAATATTCATTCATATCAGCGAAACTTAATTGTAATGACTTTGTGAATACAGATAAATGATAACAATGTTAAAAACCTAAGTCTGGATTTTTTCCAGTATAATTGGAGATAAGAAGTCATGGTTGTGCATTCTGAGATAAAAGGAGACAATGGTAAAGGACAGACATTGATTTTACAACCCCAAACATGTTGTCAAATCTATTCACGCTGAGATAGTACTTTGGTGTTGGCGTTATATGTCAGATGAGTTACGAACACGCAATGCTGATGATGTATGCAAATGTAAGTACTTTAATACCTCCAAACGGATCTCCGGAATTTTCAATGCGAAACTAAGATTCACAACAGGTGATCTTTTCATATTTCAGGTATATATTATGAGAGATGGGAGATGACGAAAATTTCGTATTTATCAAAGAAAATACAATCATCGGTCTTGTTATTGAAATTTGAGTTAAAATAACATTTATGTTTTTGTGTTAATGCTATTTAAGTGGCAATTAAATGGAATAAAAGGTTATTATTATAAGTACTATAATAATAAATTATTTAGTAATCAACATTTATCTTCTGATAAGTTAGAAAAGCTACAGTTTTTTTAAACTGAACATGGATAAGCTTGTGATTATGAACAAAGGATGATTAGAAATAAATAAAGAAAAGGTTGAACATTAAATTGAAGTTCAAAAAAATCAATGTTCCTAGCCGAGGTTTTAACAGGTATAAATTACATTAATATACGTGGAGTAAAAGAAAGTAGTATTCAATTACTAATAAGCTAGGAATATTTGCACAAAACACATGAAGTTCACCAAATAATTTTACAATATTTCGTTAAAAATTTACAGGGTATTTTACTAGACTATTGTTCTTATCTGAATGAAATAAAATAATATACTTACTCTTCAATATTTTGGAAAGGTTTATCACAAATCAGACACCTATGTTCACCTTTTTCTTCGTTTTCTCGCTCTTCGTCCGCACTTCCTCTGTGTTGCGGAGTGGAGAAGTTAAGTTCTTCTCGGTTTTCGTCAGCAGTCCCACTATGTTGCGAAGCTGGAACAATTATTATTGCCTTTATAATCTTTCATAAAAACATAAGTAAAAAATTAAATCACTATTTTATACACACAATTTTTTTTCCTAATGATAATTATCTTTTATAATAAACCCTTCAAATAATAAATTCATTGTTTTAGTAATAATCTCAATCTAGTTTTAAGGGTAGCAAATTTTTGTTTCAATTTTTTTTTTCAGTTACTTTAAATTTATATTTTATATAAATGTTAATTTAATTATCGTTTTTACAAAAAATGACAAGATACTCAAGAAGAAAATTAATTAATTTTTTTTAGTATAAATTTCATATAAATGTTTGCCAATCGAAAGCACTAACGAAACACTGAACGAATGTTTCAAAACCAATTACACTAATATATTTAAGACCCCTCGTAGATAGGAAAACTTTCAAATTTAATATTAAATTTAATTTCAATTATACAAGTGCACAATTCAAAATTACATTAACAACTCGTTTAATATAATTTAACTGGTTTAATGGCAGGTAAATTGAAGGTGAAATTCAAGTGGCACTAAGAGAAAATTTTCATAAGTTATACGCACTATCGTTATTCTTTTTTTTTTTCGTCACAATTACCGCGAGATGTACAATCCGACACGACTCCCCGCGATGACAATGGTAATAATGAATCTTCACTTAGAGCCAAGTCCCTCGAGTGCTGTCTTTTTAACGTAAATATAAACGGGGTTGATGGGGCGGGTTTGCTATTGGTAAACGCGAGTCAAACGTTAGCCAATGGTAGAACAAAGTCACGACATTAACCCCCCGCAAAGTGTTTGCCGCCACTGTCACGATTGTAGTCGAAATCAGGAAGTCAGGGAATCGCGTCGTCTCTAACCGAGTGACGCCTTGCCAGCTACCCTCGACGACCCCCTCGTTATTTCCATATTTTCACGCACACGTATACGTAAATATTCAGGTTTCAGTTGATTATACTGACAAATGGTCTATCGGGGTATCACTTCATCCCCCCCCCCCCCCCCCCCCACCATCATATCAATTTAATTCATTTGTTCAATATTCACAATCTTAGAGCATACGTGTAGAACTTTTTTGTTATTTTTCTTTTTATTAATAAATGTTACTTGAAGTGCCTATGAAAAATAAATTTATATAAGTTGCCATGTATGCAAACATATATGCAGGCATATATAAAAATAATATATAGTATATACACTCACAAAATTGTCTATTTATGAGTAATAGAATCTTCTTATGTTTAATAGATTTTCTATTTAATATTAATAACAATTCTTAATGTAACTGTAGAAAAATATTATTTAATTTAAACAAAAATTACTTTTGACCTTTAATCATGACCAGATTCTAGTCATATTGTATTATTAACACGTCTAAATATTTATAAGATCGTCATATGGTCGTCAAACGCCAAAAGTCAGGTGCTCAAGCACCACCTGTTTTGTTTTCCTTATTTTCGGAACTATAAAGTCATTTCATATTCTAAGAATTTACGTTAATAAAATAATGACAATTGTAATAAAAACAAATAACATAACATACTTATAAATTAAAAGGGCAATGGAAATGTTTTTTTAATATTCTAAAAGTATATCATAAATATTTCTGAAGTCAGACATTGGAATATTGTTGAAAAATATTGTTGGAACATTCTGGAATATTTCTTGCTAATAGGAATAGTCTAAATGAACTATATATTTTATAATTTATAAACATTATATTGACATACTTCATTTTAACCAAAATTTATTTAAATAATAATAACAAATAAATAATAATTTATCACAAATAAATGATAAATTTTAAAAATATTTTTGTAAAAGAATTACTTAGATAAAAAAAAAAACTTATTTTTATGATACTCAAAGGTAAAGTTGATTTGCGACTGCTTCAATGTGCACACATATCATATTTTCCAATGTTATGACAAACATAATAATAATTAAAAATGTTATGTCAAAGATCCAGTAGATTGACGTTAACTATAACGTTTCAACGGTTATTTAAATCTCCCGGTACACTTGTCCAGCCATATGGCTCGTCAGTGTCGTACCCCCAACGGATCTTCATGGGAACCAAGCACAAACCCTTGCGGATGTCTCTGTCCCGCGACCGAAAAGACCCCCTATCGAAGCTTTAATCATCTTCCTATCCTCGGCTAATTTGACGCGGTGCGCTGTGAATTTAAACAATATGACTGCGGTTGACTTCAAATTAACTATTTAAGGTTTACCTTATTATTTTACTTTTATGATTTTAAACATAAAACAGTAAAAAAATTGACTTAAAAAAATGTTTTAATCTTAACGTAACTCAGTAAATTATTAATTTTTAATTTTGCAAGCAATTCTTTTCAAATTTTTATTTTAAGAAAATTTAGTTTCTACATCATTATTGTTTATATTATTTATTTTTGTTGTAAGAAATATAATTAGTTATATATATATGTGGTATTATGAGTATTATGCACGTATATTATATGTTTTGAGATATAACCCTATAGTAAAAATGGAACATTTGTCCATATATGTCCGTATATGGTCTACATATGTTTTAACAATTTCATGCAAGGAGATAAAAAATTGATATGTGGTTCGTATATGATTTTCTTTAGTCCATACATGGCCATACATGGTCGATATATGACAATAATTGTTATAAAATTTTATAAGACTAGAATATCAGTTATTGCCATATATCGACCAAAAAGAATGGTCATATACACTGAGAAAAATATGATAGAGTAAAGTACGATTTGTGTTAGTAAAGCGAATGCATAAGGCATTGCTCGTGTTTTGTTTTAATATTGTAAGGCCTTTTTACCAACAGTGATAGGACTTTTTGGGT
>JABFPN010006325.1:0-11744 GCA_022817305.1 Leptoteleia sp. ZL-2020 | reverse complement strand
TAAGAAAAAACATATATGTTCATATATGGATTACGAAAAAAATTTTTTTCTTTATCCTATATAATCCATATATGAACATATATGTTTTTTCTTAATCAATATATGAACAGATATGTTTTTTTCGTAATCCATATATGGACCATATATGATCATATATGTTTTTTCTTAATCCATATATGGACCATATATGTTTGATTTTTACTAAGGAAGGAAAAAAACGATATCATTATATATATCCTAATAAATCATAGCTTGCACATTTCCTTATCATAAATATCTCTTTAAAATTATCATAAATAAATCTTTAAAGGAAACATATTAATAAGTATAAAATATATTTTTAAATGAGACTTCGAATGGATTTTGTTTTACATAAAAATAATTTCATTTGTTCAATTTTATCATCCAAACTTTATCAAATCAATATTAAACTTATTTCCACTTTTTACAAATTTTTTCAGCAGTTTCCAAATTGTGTTCAAGTGAATTATTTACAGTTTTTGCACTGCATATACAGATTCTGCATCATCAATTATTCGCTTTTTTTCTTTCTCATATACAGTTTAAAAGTACTAAACAAAACATCCTGTTACTATACATTTAAAAAAGTATTCAATGAAATGCTTTTTTCGTACACAAACTTTCAACCAATATGTCTAAACTTTCAAGCAATTTCATCTTCAGCATAGCGCAAGTGCTCGATGTGTGTGCATTCGCGAGTTTACGAGAGTAATACTTTTAAACAGATTGGTCACAGCGATTGCTATCGATAACTAATTTTGCGGAAAGTGTGATGCACTACCGATAATAAATTAGGTATAATCTGAATAATTGACTGAAAATTAATACGATTGCAAAGTAAATCGTTCTTAGTACCTTTCACATTGAGAAAGAAGTTACATTAAAAATTATTACTACTATATTTATTAAGCATACTAAATATGACAAGAAGATGTACTTTGACCCCCCTTCTAGATACAGTATAATAATTTTTAACGTAATTGTTTTCCTAGGTTTATTTAACATTTTAGTTTTCACTTCGTTTGACAACAAGTAATGTACAGCCGAGAAGATTACACGTTCACTTTACTCTATACTAATATACATAAATGTTTAAAAAAGCATATAGAAGCAATGACAAATGATTCATTTGAACGAAGGGGAGATAATATTTTGAGAGAAATATTTTATCTTAGTTGGAAGTGGAAAGTGAAGAACGTGCGAGTGGGAAAGGCGAGGTGTATATTTTATGAAATAAACAGACGTACATTTCTTATTGAGAATTCACGTATATGCCAAAATACCCCGCGACGCAACCACATGAAAACGCCCCGTAAAAGATAGGTGTGCGTAAGTGAATCACAAGAGACAGAAATAGAATTAGAACTGCTCTTCGAAAACTCTCGTCTCAGTATCCAATATAACATCAACAATTTGAAACTGCGCGCGTAGTGCGAGGATGAGAGTACTCAACTTTTGTGCACGCTCTTTCTTGTTCAATTAATTAAATTAACGTCACTCCACGTTAATTAAAAAAATAATCTTAACAATTTTACAGGGCACTTTTTAAAGGTATTCGAAATAATATAAGCACTATGATTTAAATTGCACAGTCACATTTGAAACGAATGAAAAGATTTTTGGGAACATAAGTAATGAGTTGACGCTCATAATTTATGTTTCGCCTCTACTCAGAGCTATTAATTATAAGAATTGTGCAATTAAATTAATCTTGTATATTCTTTCTATTTCATGCAAGACATGGATAAATTCTCCTCTTTCACCGAAGATTTAACGCTTGCCCGCTTCTAGCGCATCTAGCGGCACTGTCAAGGTAATTGAAATCAAAAGGACATTTCAAAATTATGAAGTTTCATTTCCCACAGTTAAATATGGTTCATGAATGTAAACCCCACAAAATCGATTCCAAATATCCATTCTTGTTAAAACTAAATTAAATTAAGTATTATAAAATGAATCGGAAATGTATATTATGTTTTACCCCGCTTCGAAAGTAAATTAAGTATAATTTGCTTATCGCGATTTAATAAAGTCTCCTAAATATCCACACAAACTTAAATTACAATGCATATTCAATAATATTTGATAATTGAGATACCTCCCAATTAAAATTATTAACTCGTTTCCTGTTGTAATTAATTATATAATCTTATTCAATTTTCTTATGCCATAAAATCAGCAATTAAATTGCATTTATATTAAGAATATTTTAACATTATTTTTTATTTACAAAATCCCTTTTGCAGAAGAACGAACGATACTTTTTTATCTTTTTTTCGAATTATCGGCAAATTTTAACAAAGGTTAAGAATGAAGTTTTGAAAGTATCTGAATTTTTCCAATTTCTACAACACATGTAGCGGAAACGAAGCCTTAATAAACTTATGAATTCTTTAATAAAAGTACATACAATATATACAGTATGCAGCGAAAACTCTACAGGTTAATTATTTACACAGTATAAGTGAAGAAACTAACTTAAAGCTATACATTGAGTAAAGCTCTACACAAAATTAGGTTAAATTCATTCGATACTTATGAATAAATAGGTCGTAAAAATTTAAACTCGCTTTAAGATTAATTAGAAAGATTAACCAGACAAATTAACTAGAAAACTAACTAAACAGAACAATATAAACATTTATAGTATTAAGTTTCTACTGTGTATATAATTACACATTGAGAAAAAAGTGGCAGTAACTACTTGACACTACTATTTACAGTCATCATAGCTATATTACATAACCTACCTTCTCCTAGTTACTACCAGGTATTCTCTCAGTACTGCTTTCAAAAGTATGGTTCTGTCCATTTTAATCAATTTACAAATTATTCAACTTCATGAAAATCAATAAAAGAAACTAATAAACGTGACTGGTTTAGAGATAAATTGTTCCACTTATCACGAAAAATCAAATATCAAGACCAATTTGTCATACTTTTACAATATTCGCTTCGAATTTCTTTTTATCCGATATTTAATAGAAGTTGAAATGTACAAGACTTAAAACTACAACGTATAACGTAATTAGAAGGCAATATTAACATTTAAACTAAACTAATAAGAGACTTTTTTATGTTTACAGCTTGCACACCGGGACATTCATCGTGTTTTGTTTTATTGTAGCTACGTCCTCCGCTCTTCCGAGCTCTTCTCCTTGCCTCTGGTACTCATCGTCAAATTTTTGATTTTCTCCCATCCCTCTTATTCCTCATTCCATTATTAAAAGTACTTTTTCTTTTCATCTTTGCCTTTAACGCTTTTCATGTATTGTACGATGCCCTTAGGGCTGGGCAATACACCTATCATGATTTTCATCCAAAATTAAAATCCGTTGACGTTTTCAGATGACAAAATACCGCGAGTCATTTAATTAATTCAATAAATTATATGTAATACAATTTGAACTCTTAATTAGGCACGTAGTTTTTCTATCTCCATCACGCAATGAAGAAAGCCTTACGAGTGTCTTTGATTCAGACGTCCAATGGACGCCGCGCGCCTAATTAAAGACTAAAAATGAAATACATTGCATATCCAATTGAAGCAGACGTTTGTTATAAATTTTTTAAGCCTAATGTATTTAGTATTCCGATTGAGACAAACGAAAATGTATTTACTTAAAAGTCAAACAGAATTTCTATTTTTGTCCATTGCGAATGGATTTTTATACCGCTGCAATGATTTTTAAGAAGGTATCAAATTTATCACCCTGATGAGTCTGCGGTTCGTTTGTTGTTTTTATAAAGTTTGCCCAGCCCTCGTTAAGCATAAACAACGTATTTGTTGTGTTCCTCCCCCTCCCCGAAACAGTAACTCGCTTGAAACATAACTCCTCAGCTCAGACTCATCATTACGTGCCCTCATTATATCGCGAGTCTCGTCCTCTTTTACCGTTATGTACGCGCGTGTCGTCCATCTTCCATCGCGTGACCCCGTCTCGCGAGCATTTGCTTCCTCTTTTGCGCTACATTCACCAAGATCCCACGCTTCCGGCTTTCCATTTATCGCCCGTACAACGGCACCATCCCGATCACCCAACCATCCTGTAATTTACCCCTTTCTTCGTTTCATCCCACGATGCGTATTCAACGTCGCCGCCTCTTTTTCAAGGTAAGAAGCTCATCGGATTCTCGCACCATGTTACAGTTACATCACCGTTCAATCTTACACATATGTGATTCTATTTGCCCTCAATTTTCCCGTCATAAAATCAACACTTTGCTGGCGAAAATTTTCCAAGGAAAATATTTGTCAATTTGTCGAAAAACATTCCAAAATCATACTCCCTATACTAAAATAATAATTGCTTTTGTTTGAATAATAAAACGACATATTTACTGCAGGTACACTCTTATAAATAATGGATTTATTATAAAACTTTTGAGTGCCATACTAAGTGAGTGTCATTCAAGCTTAACTTGAATCTAATTATGAAATTCTTAAACGATGCTTGAAGAAAAATCTATGACTTTGTAAGAAAAATGGTCATTAATATTTTAAAGCTGGTCACTAATATTAAAAAACTGTTATCAAGGAATAAAGCGCATTATCTCAAAATTACCAGTCGCGCCCTTTACCACTACTCTATGCTACCGCTTAGAAATATTGGTCTTGCATCACAAACGTCCGAGACTAGACAATTTTGGACCACGCCCTCTCGTATTCAAACTGAAATTTGACAAAAATGAGTATATATCTAGGCAGCAGCGTAGAATAATGATGAACGGTATGATTGGTGACTGTAAAGTTGAGGGTTCTATTCCTAAATAACATTTCTTTCTAATATTTTTTTTAAAATAGTATATCGTGTAAGGAATATTATAATGCACACATCCTTGAGATAGTATCAACTACAAATTTCTCGCAGTACTCAAGTGAAAAGGAATGTATTCTTATAACGATGGGAATAATTTTCATGAAAATATTTATTGCAAAATATAAATAATAATGAGACATTTTTTGTACACTGAGAAAAAAGTTATAATAAAAGTTATTATACCTTCTTGAAGAGATATAGTCTACACTGATAGAAATTTATGACGGGCACACGAATTTGTATGCTTAGGTTAGGTAATTATTATCATATTGAATATAAAATTTTACTATATCATACATAAAATTTTAATGCAATGGTATGGTAAAATAGCAGACACTGTAGACAATATCCTTCCAACACCAGAAGATATGGTAATTTTAATTACAACTTTTTTCTCAGTGTACTAAATAAAAAATATTAAAATATTTATAATGTATATTCAGATTGTTGATAAACATTGTGTATTTAAGATACACAATATTTATACGCATTCAAAATGTCAAACGAAAATTTTATTTACAAGTGGTTTATATTTGAGCAGAATATCGCAATTTAGATGCAACTTTAAATTCAACTTTAGTGCATTTAGAGGTTCAGAAACATTTGAAGTTTCGTAAAAATCGATTTGCCATTTTTTGCATACATGTAATAGACCGAAAAATTCCTTTTAGGATGTCGGGTATCGTCCAAATCAATGTGTATAAAAATACAATTCTATTTAACAATCGTTTTTATTTGAGTGCTGAATATTGCGAATATACTACAAATAAAAACCAGTCTTTTATCTTTCAAATATACAAAATCAAAAATTAGCATCGTTAACAGAAATAAAAGATATAAAATGTACTTCTGTTTATGAATAACAAATGAAAGAATATAAGAAAAAAGTATGTAATTGTAATCAAAGTCAGTAAATGAACAATAACAAGATAAACATAGTTTTTGTCAGAAGTCGATAAAAAAGTTTAATTTAACAGATCGATCAGTAAATATAAAAAATGTAAATATTATCTTTATCAAACAAATAATACTTTTTACCAACGTAATTTTTAGAGCAGCATTTATGAACCTTATTACCACAATATTACATTGAAACAAATTAGTGGATCGACAAGAAACATTGTGCTTTAATAAAATCCATACTAGACACAACTTTTTTTTATTAATTTCTAAAATATTTAAAAAATTGTCAGTTATAAAGACAATTTTATTGTTTTATAACAATAAAAATATTTATAATGTAATAGAAATAGTTATTTATACACCAAGGGAGATTCAAATGGAAATTTATCTTCTCGAGCGAAGTTTACAAGTTGAGCCATGGGCGAGATTTGTAATTATACGAGATATGGATTTTTGTGAATCTCCCTTGAAGCGTATAAAATTTTTCGTCACGAGAGAGTAAAAAACAACTTTTTCGAAACTCCTAGGACATAAAATAACGTCTTACATCCCGAGTGACTTACAAATTCCATTCAAGAAAAATCAATAAAGTCAAGTATACCGTATATACTTATTATAATATAATTAAATGACATATACATAAATATAGTTAAAAATGAATGCATAATATATAAATTATTACAAATATGATTATAAAGAATAATCTTTATATTACACATATTTAAAACTAAATGTTTTAAAGCAAATCAATACTGGACCTATCATTAATACTTGTCAAACCTAATTAAAAGCATCATTTATTTAACTAAGTAATAATATAGTTATAAAGCAGTAATAACATCTGAAACATTGTGAATAAATCATGGCCCTAAGTCGAAACGAACGGTGCTAAGTCGGAAACTTTTGCAGACCAAGTACTTTAACATTGAATACGGAACTGCGAAAGTTCCCAGAGGCATCCGAGTTGAATAGAAAAATTAAAGAAAATTGTTTCTAATTGGTGAGGGCAGCATGTTTCTGCAGAACATCAAAGTGTTCACGGAGCAAAGCGACTTTCTAGGAGCGAGCACAATATTTACATGAAATGACTTAAAAAAATGCATTATCCCTTAAGCGGTCCGGCTGATTTAATCGAGACTTTAGTACTCTTCTCCATTTAGCAAGAAATGTCGGATGAAAAAAATTGTCGGGTGTAAAAGAGCGCTGAGAGATGCACGCCTTATTCTTTCTAAGCTCTCTGAAAGTCCCGTGGCAAAATTCGACGCATTTCTCGCAGGAAAAAAAGCTTTCCGTAAACGTATATACGAACCTTCAAAAGTGCGTGAGTAAAAAGAAACAGTGCACTCGATGGTTCCGCCATAATCGGAGTACACGAAGTGAAACATCTTACGTCTTTAGTACCTACAATAATTGGTACAAAAGAAAACGTAAAAAAAAGGGTACTGAAACGACTAATAAGCGTAACTGTTTCTTTTTTCTTGTTATTTTTCTACACCAATTATAACAAAACAAATACAGACTTTTTATATTAAACCAATTTTTTATCGACCGATAATTTTAATGAATGCATTTTTTTTACATTTCTGCAAATTATTTTTTAATTAAAACTAAAAAAAACTTATTAATTTAAATAAGAAGTTATTGAATTGTACAATTATGAATATAATTTATCTACTTTAGTCAGGTTCACTTCATTTGACTGACAATAATATATGAATTAAAACGCGGTCCAATACAAATTAATTTAACTTTATATGATAATTAACGCTCGAAGATCAAGTCGGGTAAATTGCATTCAGAAAAAATCTTGCAATTCTAATAATTGAATATCTGCTATATCAATTGAAAGTTGAGTACATTGTTAAATAAAAAAGATATTCGAATTAACTCAGATCAATTTTTTGTGCAAATTTTTGTACATTGTGAGATATTTAAATATAAAAACTTTTTTTATGTGAACTTTTTAAAATAAAACTTTTTAAACTTTTTATGTATTAAAAAGACAAGTATTTTCAGTAAAATATAAATTTTATAAGAGTGCAACAGCGCTAAATATTCAATTAAAATCGTTATAAATAGTTTTAATAAGTGATTAGCAAATATTTTTAATTATTACATTGCCTGTTTAACGTGCACATTTTAATCCAGCTACAACCATAGATTTTGCTCTCTATCTTACTGCTATTTTTTTGTATTGTTGTTTTTTCTTTTTTTTTTTGTATGAACGAAATAGGACTATTTGCGCGTGAGTTGCAATATGTCCTCTAATTAAAAGCGACCGGCAAATTTATCATTGCGTCTGTTTTATGTCTACGCATCGATCTCCGGCCGCAAGCTGCGAGTTGCGCGCTGTCCGCGATTCTATAACGACCATAAATCTCGTATGCTTCGTCCACCACGATCGCAGTCAGCGTCGTTTAATATTAGTCACTTGACGGATTCGATGCGGAGCAGGCGAGAGAGAGAAACTTGTATTGTTTCAGCTTGAGTACAACTTGCGATTTAGAATCATAACACTTCTGATTAACTTTTGGGCTCAATATATAATTCATGAATACATTAACTATTATATACCTAGTCGTTCAATTTACTTATTTAAAATAAATATTAAATATTAAGTTTATTCGTTTAATATGTACGCTTGTTCATAACATTAAAAGTTACATTTCCATTTCTTTAAAAGAGAATCTTTTCTCCTTTTCATATTTAATTAATATTTTAACTTAAGATTAAATACTGTACTTTTTTCAAAGTAATAAAATATAATCCACTCGTCTCGTTTTTTTTTTTTTATTTGCATAAACAATTTTGTGCTACTGCATCAAGTTCTGTTTCATTAAGTGTTATTCATGTATTAAAATTTAAAAGAACCGTCAAATTAGTTACTGTCGCAGAAGCAGTTTAATTCCATGTAATATTTATAAAACAGAAATGTTGTATACGATGTTTGTATGACTCAAGAGAAAATTATATTTTTCTTGATATATTCACTCAAATAAAACATTTAGGTTAAAAATGAAATTTTATGTGTTTTTAAATTAAAAACATCAAAAAATCATGACAACGCATAAAAAATAATAATACCTTAATTAATACTATATAAATACTGAAATAAATTTAAAGCAGAACATCGATAAAAACAAAAAGGTATGAGAAATGAATCTTCTTTTAATAACTGAACCTTTAAAATTTTAATTAAATATCTTTTAATCACTCTTCTTCAATTAATCTGTCTTCTACACCTAATTTCATTTACTTTTAGAAATTAATTAAATCTTAAACATTTCATCGAATTTTAAATAACATTTAAATGACACGTCCACGTTATAGAATGTACGATATGGATTTTCCGAGTTTGTAAAAAATTACATTGATAAAGTCACATTTCAATCTCTCCGTGAAATCTTCTTCAGAGATTGAACATGCTGTCATACGTTACTATATTTTATTCACAGTCGATTTTTCCATCAAATAATACTTTTTAATATTTTTTAAAAAAAAAGACCAAAAGAAAATGTTTAATCTCTTTTATTTTTAATAAATGTATTCAACCCGTAAAATATTAATTTTAACAAATATTAGCACTTGTAAAATGAGCATAATAAAATCCTTATAATCGGAAAATATTTTTAATGTAATAGTTCATGCAATACTTAAAGTAACATGCGACAAGACATTGTACGCGGTGCGTCCCATCGAAAAAGTGACTGATGCGAATAAAATACAAGACGAATAGAATTCATTCAAATACAAGACGAATAAATGCGAATAGAATTCATTGCGGCTAATTCTCTTAAAATCAGAGAAAACTGTGAATAAAGTTTTCATTCTGTTCTTCTGCTGTCCCAGCCGTAACAAAATTTTTCATATCACTTAAAGGCATTCTTATGGTTCAATTACATCACTCCCGTAAACACTTCGTATCATTTTAAAATTTTCTGTGGTGCTTTTACCTAATTTAAAACAAAATTTCTCATTCGTACTAATAAATTTAATTTAATTTAACTTAATTGCTATGCTTATCGTGAACATGTGATACATCTGAAAAACATAAAAATGCATTTATACTTTTTATTATATTACTTTAGAACTATACTGTTATATAGTAATTTTTACGCAACTTTCAAGTACATCTCGTATTCACAATATACAATAATTTTTTTTAATATTCTTTCTCTGCGTGTATAATAACGGCCCGTAGAGAATTTAATGCCCTGTGTTCATATTTATTAATGGACAAAGTAAATTTGCATTTTATAAAGTACTCAGACATTTACTTAATAGTATAATTGTCTTTTTAGATTACATAATCGATTTTAGGCGAGTGGTGAAAGTAATTCAGTTATAAACTTACACTCATTAAAAAGTTAAATAAATAATTATTAAAATGTACCATCATAAGTAATAACGAAAACTTTTTTAAATAAGTAAACTACGTGTGAAATATAAAAAAAAAATTATTTTAAAGTTTTAAAAATGTTATATTCTGAAAACAGCACAGAAATAGCAACTTCTCCTAAGAAATCTCATTATTTAGATTTGAAGTGGTCTACTAACCGTTTGTTCTATTTATCTTAAATTACAATGATATTTAGGTACGTGATATGAATAATATACTATTTCTTCACAGCTTGACTAATTCATAATTAGCAAAGAATATAATTTGAAACCATGTAACAAAATCAAATAAAAAAATGTATTATACATATTCAACAAATTAAAATTAAGCTTTTAATAAATAAAAAATTCATGTAACTTATTAAACATCAGTATTAAAATACATAAAATACTTTTTCACATTGTGAATTTTTATCTCGATTCATAAAAATATGCTCAAATTAGCTATCGGGAAAAATTACAGTATCGTGCTCACAAATGACAATTGCAGCTTGAAGTAATACGATTTTATAAAAATGAATACTTAATTTTTAACATGATTTCATAAAAATCGTGTAAAAGTCTCTTTTAAATCATGAAGCTTTATGAATTGCACAAATGATGCATAATCTATAGAATGAGATATCTGAAATGGTCCGCGCGACTGAAATCTGATATGAATGAGTGCAGTAGCCAAGAGTCATAAACGCTGAGCGACTCTCATTTCCGCGCGTTATTATTCTTGACTCGCCTTCTCCGTCAATTCGTCCGTCCTGCTCCATTTTTCAACGATATTTGGACTAAAAGAATTGGATTACAAATTCTATCATATTTACCATAAACAATGATACTTTTGATCATTAAATATTGCATCAATAACAATAGACGTGGATACTTTAGACATAATGGATTTTAAAACGTTCGTAATCTGTTTTATAATTTTGTTCTGTGTGCATTTGTATTGATTCAATTTAAAGAAAAAAATTATAAATAAATTCACATTGTTATTGTGTCATAGTACCAACCAACAGTTAATCAACAGTTATAAGATTAAAAACTTTTACATTCTATACCGGATGTTATAGCATGGCAGTGAACTCTTATCTACAATCCACAAACTTTTAAACTAAACTTATAAACTGGTTAAATCTTATAATACGATTAGTTTTAAACATTTTGTTGTTTCTTTTTATCATTTTTTTTCTTGTATTTATATTAATTTATTTTCTTGTCAAATAGATTTTAGTTAAGCAACCTCATAAATAATATAAATAAACATATTAGTAATGCGGTCATACACTGAGAGAAAAATGTTGAAAATATTGTAAATTTCCGTTGTAATTTGAGGACATGATGGACAAGGTTGGGAAAAGTACAATCAAAAATTGTACAATGTATTCAAACATTTGTAGAAATAAAGTGAAAAATCATAATATTTACGTGTTTTGTGAGCACATTTTATAATTTTCGATTGTAACTTTTTGACTTTATCCAACATCCCGAGGCAAAATTTTTATTTTAAATTTGGAGGTTCATTGAGGCTTTTTAGAGGCTTACAATTTAAAATTTATCATATGTTAAAGTTGTTCTCAATGTATGCTCCTTCGATGAATCTTTTTCCAT
>JABFPN010006324.1:0-11745 GCA_022817305.1 Leptoteleia sp. ZL-2020 | reverse complement strand
TTCGAAATCTCTCGTCGGCATGCCGCTTCCACCTGGACCGGGCGCGCGCGATTATCGTTCCAATATTCCCCAAGTACATCGCCAGGCTCCTTTGATCGAGTGCCCCTCCGAGGTTTATAGACGCGAATGATATATTCGGTCGATCTCCCTTAAGCTTGCTCCGCGCGGCCGTAACAAAAACTGACGCTGATAAATCGAACCGGGGGAATCTGTTTTCCTTTCTTCTCCGTTTGATTCATGCACGCGATCCGAGCTACTTAAGCCGTTCTCAAATTATTTATGACAGCTAAATGGCTAACCTTATACATTATAAAGAAAGTTCCGCAGAATAGGTCGCGCTGGAAAAAAAAAATGCAGTCTTACAATGAGAGTTATGCGGATGGCCAATGTGTGTCAGGCTTCTTTGCGTTACACGTTCGGGTATTTGTTATTTATAAGCTGTTTGTAAACCAACTTTAATGCATTTAAATCACGTGCATTGTTAGCGGATCAAATGTTTGCCTGATTATTTTCAGCTTTTTCCTATTTGAAATGTGCTTGTTTGTTTTCTTTTTTATTTTAATATCAAGTTTATTTGTCATTAATTTTACTGAGCTTCTCAAAGGTGAATTGTTTAAGAAGAAATTGAATGAATTTTTGCGAGGTTTGGGTTTTACATTTTTCAAATCCTAGATAGTAAATGGGATAAATTATGAAAATTATGAAACAAATTTATCATGGTTACCTAATTAGTAAATTTATATTACCTTAGTTTTGTCATAAATGTACATTTTAATTATTTTTATATAAATTATGCTTAACTTAACTGTGACGGTATAACAACTATATATTGTGGTACGATATTATGATGACAATAACTTGACGGTATATTTTGTCGCTATCTCTGTTTTATTCGGATTTATTGGTTACTAGGACCTGAACCTAGACTTATATATGGCATAGTTCATGTTCCACTGATCATATTTAGATGATTATATTTACTTGCATCATTGAATAATTATTTATAAATTAATAGAATGACGTTATTTGACAAATATCATTCGGATATAAAAATTGGCATATCAAAATAAAAATATATATATCACGTTAATAGTTGAGATAGTTTAATGCCAGTACGACGCCAACGTTTTTTTTATCTATTGGCAATCAACCAACTATCAACCCAGTACATATTTTATCGCAAATAAGTATCGAAACTTTACAGATTGCCAACAGTTGTACGCCAGTACTGTGCCTACTCTTTCCCGACCCTCAATACTGCCATAATATTGATTTTTCTACACGGCTACACAAATGATTTGAACCAACTTAGAAAGTAATTTCTAACTACTTTCCAAGTACCAGCCGATGGTTTCGTATTAAATAATTGAATTATGAAAATGAGCGATGAGAATAGTTCGTTTTCTATCGGTCAAATTCTTTGCGCCGAAACATGACAACTCGTTGGATATAACTTCTTTGTCAGTTATAAAACTGGAAATTGTGCAAAGTAATGAAATCTTCGTTGGCCACAATAGAATTCAAGTGTTCTTGCGAATCGTATTTCAGATTATGAAGACTTGACGAGCAATTGAGCCGGGTCCGGCGACGTTGAGAATACATCACAAAGATAGCTGGACCCGGCGATCTCGTTGAAAATCCACGTTCGATCGCTCCAGCGGAGCGGAACAAACGCGAAAAAGCGCTGACGACTCTTACGTGCGGAACGTGGCGAGGATTCCGGAGCGTTAACTATCGTTTGCTCTTTCCGAAGTGGATATAACTATAACAGCCGGAATGAAGGGAAGCTTTAGACGCGCGCACCCACATTCGCCTCGGCAAACTCACGAAGGTTATCTCGTCGGTCGGTCTGCTTAATTTCGGTAACGAGTTGTCGAAAAAGGATCAAATTCGGTTTCTCCTCGGTGAAACGAAATTGACCGCATTCCATTTCCCTCTCCCCTCCCCCTTTCTCTTCCTTTTTTCCCGTCTCTGCTCAGCGTTAAGCCGGTAAATTCATTCGTATAGATTTGGTCAATATTTGACGCAGTTTAGCGGGTTATTCACAATTGGATCGTTATCCGCGATTTCATTATCATCATTACCGCGTTACTTCTGTTCCGATCTTTATCTTTAATAACTTAACCTTTCGTCCGCATATTTATTTTTATCTCGCCCCGAATCCCTTTTGTCTTCATCCTTCCCTTATCTACATCTTGGCGTTACGGTTTTTTACACGAATGCTTATCTTTATTATCTTCCCCGTTTCGTGACCCAAGCGCATTATTATATTTATTACTTTTATCATTTGTATCTTTTCGTCTTTAGCGTTCCACTTGTACATTTATCTTCATTATCAGTACATCGTTCCGAGTTTGCCATATCTTTGTGTTTCGTCTCTTTCGTCCACCTATCTTCGTGTCCCTTTTTTTTCGCACTTTGAACTGTTTATATGTTTATCTTTCTTTTCAATAAAATTTATCATTTCAGTCGATGGATGGTGTAGTGACACTTTTCTTATTAACGGTCAAGTAGATCGAATTAGTTAAAGGGAGTTAATATATGGGTAGATTTAATAGTTGAAAATACCAATTTTATTTTAGTTATTAAAACATCATTACCCGGAAAGTAAAGATTAATAAAAATTACCTATGTTGCTGGGAAACTGGTCATATACTTGCAACAATTGAAAAATTATCATCTTAAGTTAGTAAAGAGTATCAGTATGGTGGCAACTATTCTTAGCTTTCAAACAATTGTAGAGAAACTGACATGTTTTTCAAACTAAGATAATAATTTTTAGTTTAGATAGTAAAATATGATCGAATAAAGTACCATTTGTATTAGTAAACCGAATGCACCTGCTCGTGCTTTGTCCTAATATTGTGAGACATTTTACGAACAGTGATAATACTTTTTTACCATCACTGTTTGTAAAATGTCTCGCAAAATACAAGCGGATGCCTTGTGCATTCGGTTTACTAACACAAATTGTAATTTATTCTATCATATTTTTCTCAATCTAACAATGTTACACCGAGAAAAATAAATAGCATATTTAGCAATAAATCCTGGAATACTGAACCTATACGTTCTTTGTATGTGTATCACTTAAAATTTGTGGGAATTTTTTCTATACACATTGTATAGTATTCTATGTTTATAGAACTGTATTCATTACATATACTTAGTTTTTCCATAAATTATTACAGTTACACCTACAGAGTACATATAGGTTCAATACCCCAGAATTTATTGATAAATATACTATTTCATTTTTCTCAGTGTAGTAATTTTTATTATATATTTCCGTGTATATTAATCTGTCATTTAAGTGTTAACATTAAACAAAAAAGAAAGAAAATCACCATTAATTCTGCATAAAAGTCCCTTAAATTTTGAAATTTGATCTTTGAAGTCGACTTGTTTTGCCGGTGATTCAAAACTTGATACGCGCGAGAGGAAAAATGATTTCCGGGCGTTTCGTTTGCGAGCCGTAAAATCGCGTCTAAGGAGCCGGGTCGCGGTAATAAAATGGCGGTCTCATAGGCGAGGCCCGTCCCATTGGCGTAATGTACGCGCGGCGTAATTAACGCAGGCGTTCAAACCGCGCGCGTCGTATAACAAGCCGGAAACTGTCGGGGGGATCCCTAGGGCGCGGAGACGGAGCTTTCCGCAAAATCCAAATTAGTGTTGGTCTCTTTGGGATGTTGCTCGCGGCACCCTCGTTAAAGCGTTGACGTACTCGTCGCGTCGACGATGCCGACGTTTATACGAGCCGAATAACCGCGGCCCCGAATCCGCGCCGAGTCGACGCTCGCTCTTCCGTTGGGCCGCTCCTCCAGAAGTCATCGCGCGTCGACTAAATTCAACTTCCGCCACCGTCCCCGGCTCCTGTTTATTAAACCACCTCCGCGCTACTTTGATCATCTACTTTTCATACACTGATGCATTCAACGCATCGCAGCTTGCCGTCTTTGCTAACAAAGTGTAATCCTGCAGTAATTCAAGCCGTGTTACAATGGGAACAACATTGCTTAGGAGTTGAAATTTTGTCCAGTTACACTGACGAATAGTAATATTAACCATAGTTAATTTTCGTGGATACTATAAAATTTTAGTTCCATTTGCACTGAAAGAATAATTTTTGGACGAATGGTAATTTTTTTTTTTTTTTGTATTTTGAGGGCATAACGGACAAATCTATAAAGGTACAATCAAAAATTATAAAATGTATTTATAAAAGACGTAAATATTATGATTTTTTACTCTATTTTACTAATTTATGAATATGTTCTCAAATTACAACGAAAATTTTCAATTTGTTAAAATTTTGTTCTTCAGATGTACCTAATTTTCAGTTAAAATAATCTTTTTTCTCAGCGTAAATGTCACTTCTTGACGAAGTTTAAAGTAGGTGCAAGGTTATTCGTCTCTATATTATCATATGTTTATAAATATTTATTTTATGGTCAACGTATGATATTTCATTATAGGTTCAATAATAAGTGCCTGAAATACGTACATGAAAGACGTCAAATTTGAAATCTTATTTTCCTGCATTGAAGTTATTTTTTAGACTGAATATGAAAGAAGATTCCTTCTTGTTCGTTTCGAGTAATCGTCTTAAGAGTATTTCTACTCTCCCATTACATTGATAAAAATATTCTATTTGTGAAAAAAAAGTATATACAACCTTTTCATAAAAAAAAGAAAAGAAAATGAATATTATTATCAACATGAAATAGACCATATAAAAATACATTTATTATATATAAATATTAAGTCTGTAATTGGGATTTTCATTTTTGTCTTCGGCTTTATTTTACTTCATTTCGTAAAGTTTATTTTGCAGAAAAGGGTTTACGATTTTGAGCTTTATAGAAACTTGCATATTTTGCATCTAAAGAATAAGTAATTAGCGATCGATACGCTTCAACGAATATCGATCAAATCGCCTCGTTATTTGTCATTAATTTTTGATTGATAATTATAAATCAAGACGAAGCACAAAAGTGAGAAGCATTTGACGGGTGCGCTTCGTTGCGCCGCTTTGACGGTGTCTAATTATGCAGGAAGTTAATTAAATATTTTTTGCCGGATCCCTTTATTGGCAAAGCTGAATAATGAATAATGAAATATTTGTATTCTATAAAAAAGGTTGCTAAAAGGGACACCAGGCTCCATCAAGCTTGTAACGAAACGGTGACCTTACACTTCCATATGTCGAACAATGTAAAACTTTTGACACAGTTAAATGACTGCCAACGATAAAGAAAGCCGTGCGTTATTAGGAGCGTCGCGCGATTACAGAATAACCAGAATAATTTAACGTCATATTACCTTGTTAAGAGGCAACATTCTTCAACTGGGAGCAAAAAAAAGCTCGACTACATTTTAATTTCCTCCTTATAAAAGTAGACACAAGCATAACAAAAGTTTTAATAACTTGATTGTACAATAAAAGCCGGAAATAAAAGTATACCTAACGAGGCTCGGGGCAGAAAAAGAAGCCGAGGAAAACGAGCGACAGGCGCGGGGGAGGGGGGGGGAGAACAAAAGGCGAAAGAAAACGAAAGAAAGCGAGGAAGAAAAACAGTGGCTAACAAAGAATGCGTGGCGTGGGAAGGGGGGGGGGGGCAAGAAAAATCGCAGGAAAAGTATCGTACAACGGGGCGGCGATTGGCCCTTCTAACGCGTCAAATATGATAAAACGCGGGGCGTGATTCATTAGAGCGCCCTAAGCGCAAGCTGCGCGCCTCGCCCGTTAATATGCCGTTTCAGCGGAGCGAGATTATCCGGCGCGTCCTTTTTGCCACGGCGACTAATTCTTTGCGGCGGCGCAACATCGTCGGACTCGCGCGATGATCCGTCGCATTTTTTGCGCTCCACTTTTTCGCCTGCCCTTTATCCGGCTTGCACTTATTTTTTTTCGTTTTTTTTTTTTCTTTTTTCACCGCGCGTATTTACGGCGGAGTAATCTTGCAACAGCATTAAACGTAAATAAAAGTCGAGACCCGTTCAGGGACACGGGAAGGAGAAGGAGGAGAAGAAAAGAGGAGGAAGAAGGGGGGGGCGGTTAGCAGCAACATTTTATACCGCTTTCCAATTTATCGAGATTTTTTTCATTAATCGTTTTATGCGCCGCGCAACGTTCTGATTAAAAATATGTTTACGACTTGTCGCGGAGTCGTAACGACAACTTTTGCCGGACATAAAAGTGTCGTTGGCGCTTTTCGTTGCGCGCGCGCAACTCGCTGGCCTTGTTAAGCCCCGGGAAATAGTAAACGTCGAAAAATTTCGAACGCCTGATTATACAGTTGTAATCAAGTTTTCAATATCATCGTAAAACCGTATTAACGTCCGCTCATAACGCTCCGAAAGGTGAAGTCCTAAATGTTCGCTACTTGACGTTAACGACTACCCTCGTAAGCCGTGCGACATTTATATGCGACTGTTCGAAACTTTGTTGCGTTTTGTTAGTCATAGTTACTTTTATTAGCCGTAAGCTGTTTAGCGCGTCGCTTTTTAACGCAGCTCGCCGCGTAAGAAGCCCGCTGCTTCTTTTCCCTTCTTCCTTTTCCCGCCTTTATTTTTCTATTTCCTGGATCCAACGTGTGTCGGGTAGCATTCATAAGATTCACGTTTTCTCTCGTACGTTATTCCCCAAGTAGAAATTCAGCATGGAACTAGATGTGGCCCTGACTTGTTTTCCAGGTTTCCAAATCAGGAACAGATTTGGTCTCCAAATAGGGCCGCCGTATCAGTTCGTAACGCTTGGTATGTATAAGGGCCTCAAATGGGGGCCCAAGAGGGACCTTATTTGTTATCCAGACAGAGAGGAAAGATTAATAAAAATTACTGACATTGTTGGTAAACTGAGAATTTTTTTTATATTTTCATAATTGGAATTCACAGAACGTGTCTATTTTTATTCGCCTAATAAATTTTACTTAGAAAAATTCGCCGTCGTAGAGAATCGAACACCGCACCTATTTAAGTGTCCTAACACCTTGACCATCAGGCTATTGCGACGCTTGTAAGATCGAACTAATTCGAGCCCATTTCTATCATAAATGGCTTTAACTCTGTTATCCTGATTTGGTTCTGAAATGGTTTCCACATTTATTCCATTATGGCTAAATTTGGAATATCGGATACCTGGTTAGTCCCTTATAGGGCTCAAATCAGGAAAGCGTTGTTCTGGTATTCCACGTTTCAGCCCCATTGGGGCCCTATATGTGATGGGGCATGCCCGATTTCATTTCTACCCGAGTCATAGAATATGATGTATGCGTCGAATGGCTGTTTCCCTCGTTTATATATTTCGTTGATATAGAAATTGATTTTAATTCGATAGGAAATTTGTTGATCAAAAACTTGTCACGTCCATGAATGATGGCAGGTGAAAGTTGACGGTGCGCGAGGTCACGAACCAGCGCTCGCGTTACTCGCGGATTTGGGTTCGCTGTTAAAAGCGAAAATGAATTTCGCGTTTCAATTGAAAAACAAAGCCATAGGAAGGCGCGCGCGCGCGGCAAACAGCCGCTGGATTTATAAAAATCAAATATCGTATATTGCGATGCAAACAAATCGGCAGGAAGGACCGACTGGTTTTGGTTAAATAAACGGCCAAAAGTTTTTCATTAAAGCACACGCCGCGTCGGATTGGGAAAAAAAGTGCGGGAAACTTTCGGTTGGGACGTCATCATTTTGACAAAGAGAAAAATGGCGGTAAAATAAGCGGGGAGAAGGAATAAAACGTGGCCGACCCAAGAGAAGGAAATAAATGGGCGGAGGGGAAAAAAAAGGAAGAAGGAAGACAAAGGAAAGCGTTTGATTAGAAATAGCCGAAGTACGCGGCTTTTTTTTTTCCGCGCGCGTTAAAAAGCAGGCGCGGTATCGCCGGGCGAACAATGCGCTTCCTCAAAACCATAACGCGAGCGACAAAAAGCCCCGAACATTTTGTCTCATTTCATGTTATATAACAGCTTTATGCCTGCACGTCTGGCAGAGGTAAAAAAAAAAAAAAAGGAGGAATAAAAGAAAAAAGTGCAGCCCGAAAGCGACGAGCCAAAGGGAAAGGAAGGAACGGGGATGGAAAAAGAGCGAGGGAAAAAAATCGACGGGGTTTGGGGCGTCATATATATGGCGCGCTCGTACGATCGAAAGAGCCCGGAGAACTCGATTTTTCCGATAGCAAATTTTCCCTCCTTGTTTTTTCATCTCTCCTTTCCCTCGCGTTCTTCGTTTTTTGTCTTCTTTCTTCCCTCTGTCCCGCTTCCTCGTTTTTTTTTTTCTTTTTTTTTTGTTCACTCCCAGTCCCCCCCCCCCCCCCCGTTCCGGCCTGCCCCGCGTTCCGTTCCGTTAGTTCTGCGATGCTCCCGGTCTCTATTGACATATCCAACTCGTCAGTGCATTCAACGAGCGAACCGATGTGCCACTGCAGACAGAATAAAAACTGCGCGAAGGGTAAAAAGCACGCGCGGTGGAGCCAGCCGGAGATATTCATGGAATACCCGTAGAGATGGATTCTTCCTCCCTCCCCTTATCGCCCTCGGTATGCTTACTGGCATCCATTTTTCCTTCCTCTTAATTTGGCCGCAGTTCAGGCTCGGACGGATCACCCTGCTAATTTACTTATTTCCATTAGCAAGTTGTTCGGGAGAATTCTCGCTCATTATCTGTTGTAGAATTAAATTTTAATTTTGACAACATTTTTGTTGCGTATTTTCTTTTGTTATTTGATTTCGTTCTGTGCAGTGAATTTCATGGAATTTTATTTTCCAAAATAAGGTCGATATTATGTTCTTATTTTAATATCAATATTGTTTTTTTTTTATAGTTTTTGAATTGAAATATGTATACAAATGTATACATCTATCCTGTATACACACTGAGGAAAAAAATAGTTATGATAACTAGGCCTATACGGTTAATTATCGTGATAACCATGGAATTATTAGTTAAATGTTTCGAAGTGGATGTGGTTTATTTAACTACAATCAAAAAACTGCACTTGTATGTCTATTTACATTAAATAGAATCTATTTATCATAAATAGAATAATTCTTCCATTAAGAATTTCCACTAATATTAAATAGAAAATCTATTAGACATAAGAAGATTCTATTACTCTTAAATAAACAATCTTTTACTGTACTGGATCAGTGTTTATAACTATAACACATAGCGATTCCAACTATATGTTATCTACTTGCATTAACCATACAATATAGTAACACAATTGAATTCGTATTCGGATAGAAATTCGTATTTTATAAGTAATTGCACTATTTTGACGTTAAAGTCCACGTATCGTCGATTCATATTTTGAAATTTGCACATTTTTCCACGCACCCTCTCTTCCCCCCCCCCCACACGCCCCACAATAGCTATCTCCCTTGTCGGTCTCTTTCTGGTTTTTCATATTTATTTGCCGCAATTTTATTCCTTCTCTCGGATATTTAAAATTGTACGTGCTTTCGAGTCGATGGGCTCGTATTATTAATAACTTGACGTTGCGAGTGGACGGGGGCGGGGAAAAAAAAGGAGCGCGATTTTCCGCCGGCTAAAAGTATTCCGGGCGTAATTATTATTTGATTGTGATGGTCGGCGCGCGCGATGCTGAAATCGAGATGGAATTAAAGCGTCGGGAATATTCACGTCGGGACCTCGTTAAAAAAGTAAACGACATTAGAGACGGGCCAATCAAGCTTGACTCGATTTATATTCCGCTTTGATAGAGATGTAGATACTATTTGGATAACGTTATTTGAAATGAGAAAACTGTGATTGCATTGTGTTTTTTGCCGAGCAGAGTCGGCGCTGCTCTCTCACCCACCTCCCCACCCCCGGCCTTTTTTTTTGTCCGGCAATAATATATTTGATTCGACAAACCGATTCTCTTTTTATTCTTACACGCTTCGGACATAAAGTTTGACACAATCAAGGCAATTCGTGACATTTAAAATATGAAAAAAGAAGAGTTCTCTAATCTTTTTTTAAATCCAGTGTAAAGTAGATCTCATCGAAATTCGTCACGTTTACATTTCGTCCGTTTGGGTAAATACCCCATATCGAATCAAATTTATTTACATTGCGAATTATCCAATCAGTGAAAATCAAATTCCGTTAAATATGGTTAAATCTCATACTTCTTAGGAAGGTTTAAATTTCACCCGATAAAATATGATTCGTTCGTATGTAGTCGGATCGAGACGAAATAGGGATTGAATATTATTCCCGGATATTCTTTAAGAAAAGAAAAATTAATTTTTACCATAGTTATAATGGAGAATAATTTGTTCAATTGTTTATTTTGTTCTGTTAAAAGGAATAACTTTGGTAGAAATTAATCTAAACTTTGAAAAAATAATGAAAATCTGCTCGATATGATTCGTTTACTATAAATTATTGGAACTTTTCCATAATACTTCTCTCAGTGTATAACATAGGCAAAATTACTGTGTTATTAAATATTTTGTTATATTTCACTATAATTTTTACTGTACTAGTACGATAATTTTTCCTATATTGTACAAACGGCTTGCCTGTAAGTTTCCAGCAAAGTAAATCTTAATGTTATTTTTTTCAGTGTAATATAAATTGTCAAAAAAAAAGTGACCATTTCGCAAGCAAGCGCAAACAGTGATATTGATGAAAATGTTTAACGACGAAACGGACAATTTAGCGTAGTGAATTTTCACGCACACAATCGTCGGTTAATTTTATTTCCTCGCGAGAACAAATAATGCTCCGTTTTGTTTGCGCGATATTGAATTATACCGGGGCCGGGGGGGTGGGGGGCGAAGTTAAAAAATGGTTCGTTAAACAAAATGCATCGCTCGCGCCGGACCGAAACGGGAATTATCGGACGTGTAAAATGCCGAACAAAAAGCCAGGTTCGTTAAACCCAAACCGAGATCGGTTAATAAATCACGAGCGTCCGCCGGCGATCTCGAATTCTGTCGTAAATTTAACGCCGCGCGGACCGCTTAGACGAATGGAGAAATAAAATCGCCAATTTCGGAGCTGCGGAATCGCTATTATCGGCGCGGAGCATGCCCGGCCGAAAGGCATTGCCTTTTCCAACGTTGCTCGTTAAAGCGATAAATAAATAATGAGCGAAGCGTTGCGCAAAGAGGATGCGCAACGAAAGGTAAACATGTGTCACAATTCGACCGTTTCAAAGCGACAAAAAAGAAAAAAAGAGATACCCACGGAGCAGTCCTTTCGCAGTTATTGTTTCGACCGTGTCGGGCCACCTTTTCTTCCGTCAACTATTTATCATTTATGGGCATACGCTTCGAAAATCTCAGCACGTACCAAAAAGAATTGCTACGCAATTTTGAATGCGTCTCATTGGGGACGTTAAAAGAGCTTCGACGGGTTCGTACGATTGTGGACAAAAATAGCGTATGAAAGAAGCGTGAATTTCTGCAGTACATTTTTGCCGAGCTTTGACAAAAGCTGAAAAAGTATCGTCGCGAATCGGCGAGACCGTCGCGCTTGCCGGGGCGAAATTACAATTTCACGCAAATGTATCAAACGGCAAATATCGCGCGCGGGATAAATGTTTGCCGCGCGGCAATTGGCGTTCGCACAAACAGCGAATGTAAAATTTTGCTATTGACGGAAGAAATTAATGAGACTGCGGCGAAATGAACGCGTCGCGGCAAGAATGGGCAGCGCGCGAAGGCCAATGTACCGAAACTGGCTAGGAATAAAAAGAGAATAAAAAAAAGTGGGGGGGGGGGGTAGAAA
>JABFPN010006323.1:0-11746 GCA_022817305.1 Leptoteleia sp. ZL-2020 | reverse complement strand
AATTACTGTTTTTAACTGTATTTGAGCCACATGTCCGTCTTTTGATAAAAATTACCGTTTTTTAACAGGAAAAATTTCGGTTTTATCTATAAATATGACATTTAAAACTAGTGTATTTGCTTTTAAAGAACAGTCATTTTTATTAAAAGACGGACATGTGGCTCAAATACAGTTAAAAACAGTAATTTTTTCTGTTATATTTTTCTCAGTGTATGGATATATTTTTTAAATTTTATTTTAGTAGCTACGAAAGATTTTTCCCTTTAGGGTAGTACTGACTGAATTTTGCTAGTAATAAATTCCCTCTAGTAATTTTCTGTTAGTTTATTACATTTTGGATTTGGCATATTAAATCTTAGTATTATTTAAAGTAATTAGTCTATGACTAACCTGCGTTGTCAATTCATTCCATTCAATACTAATTTTTTTGCAAACAAATACTAAAAATCATTACTTCGGTATGAAATTAAGTACAACATTTTCAAATGTTGTAAAAGTAACGACTCCAAAAGTTAAAGAAATGTTTGTGTATGTATTAGAATAGATGACGAAATGTAAAGTCAGTTTTGAATTTATTTAATAACGCATAAGGTGTCTATAGATCTCATCATTATTCACACGAAAGTTTGAAATTACTTCAAAAACTTATTGAATATTCATACGTTTGTTTATATATTATTGTTGAATAAGCAAAAGTCCACTTTTCAAAATGTTTTGTAGTAATATTATTACCACACGAAGCTAACTTTATTGAATAAATAAATTATTATATAAAGTGCAATGTTTCTTTGTTCAATGAGTAAATATTAAATATTAATTTAAAAGTAGTAATAATATAAAAAGTGTACAATTTTTTCTTTAGTCTACTGAAACAACTTTACAGTTTTATAAGATGTTATTATCCCTATACTTGAAGTATAAATTTATGTTTGTGTATTTTTTTTATATTCACTTTACTATTTAATTTATTTTACAATAGTATATAATTAAACTAATGATGGAAAGATAACAAATTAAATGTTGAAATTATTATTGATTTTTATTAACACATTTATCTTTGAATGAACTTTGAAATTGGAGCAAATAATAAGATTATTACTTAAATTATACGGAAAAGTAATTTAAAAATATTCCTACATCATTATGAATTGTGGCAATGGTATATTTTGTCTGCTTTTTTCTTCAAGTACAATAAAGTAATACTGTAAAATTGATGAGAATGGGAGGTATAGTATATTTATTATAGTTAGTTTCGTTAGTTATACTAAAATCGTAAGTAAAAAATTTATCATAGAATACACTAGTTTTCTAACTGATGACTTGAATGTTTTAGTTCCACGAGCACTCGTTATATCCAGACTAGATGTTTAATTAATGAATTTTCTTTGTAAGGTTATTTAGTAGCACTCGAAGATCACTAATTAGCAATTACCCCGTTCACATTCATTTAGCTTTGTTCGTTTATATAGCTTTAGTACTAATCTTATGTTAGCTTAATCTTTGGCCAGCAGAATTTTACTTCTGAAATCGCTTTAAATGTTTTTGAAAGGTCATTAAGCAACACTGAAAAAGCATTAAATTATAACTACACATTACCGTGGCATATTTTATATGATTTTTGTGCTGATGCTTTACTACCTTGCTCTTTAGTCAGAAGTATTCTGACTTTGCACTGCTAGTTTAATGGAGGTCAGAGTATTTGATATCCACTTAAAAAAAAAAAAAAAAACTATACGAGTGGCGCACTTTCTTTCGAGTGTCAGAGTAACACTTTGCCATTCGTGGGAAGGTGGTTAAAATAGTTGTTCACTATCATTGGACGGTTTTTTTTCACGTTACGAAACAGTGACGTTGGCGCAGTGGTTTAAGTTTTAACTCCATGTTAAAATGTTTACCTACGGAGTTCAAATCCTAGCCAAGGCGAGATTATGAAAATATTTTTCTATAAAATTATTAAATAAAATATTCTTCCTTATCAAGTATACATAGAGTTAATTCAACTCTAAGGATATTTTATTTGTATTAATAAAATGATCATTTTATTAATCACATAGCTCGAGCTATGTGAAATTATAAATAAGCTTTGATTGTATTTGACTCAGAAAACGAGTTCATTCGACTCGATTTTACTTGATTCAACATAGCATTTTTTACAGTGTAGTTTGCTAGAGGTTTATCAATGGTCGTGTAAATACGAGATGGCGTTTCAGTCGCGGTTACTTCAAGCATTCCAACCATTCTTTTAATGCTTTTTATAAAATAAAGAAATTAGGCTCGATTATAGAAATATGGAAGTTAGTTGATCGCATGTAGTATTCTCAAGTCAATTGATTAATACCTTCAGACTAAAGTTATTGCTCTTTCATTTATTTGGATTCCATTTGAGAACCAAGTTCAAAGTAGGTATTAACTACTTTTCATACGAATGGATCAGTACAAGCAAAAAGTTGCATTGCCAGAAAGAAAAGCAATTCTAAGCAGTATTCTTTTCTCATTTCGTTTCAGGCTGTGCCTTTATAACAGATACGTGGTAAATATATGAGTAAATTTTTCTTACCTCGGGGAAAAGTTTTTAGCTTTTAGTGAAGTAAAATTAAAAGAAGGGTGCATTCAATGAACTGCAAACAAGGACTATTTTAAAGGATAAAGAGTTTAAAAGTAAACTCAATGAGGAAAGAGTTACGTGCTTGTGGAATGCTTTGAAGAAGTTAGCCAACATATTCTTAGGAAGTGATGAGTCGAAAAGTTTTGGTTAGTTTAGTGAATATAAAAATATGACCTGCAATTTGGTATTCCGATTTTTGCACCATTTGAAGTTTTCCTCGTCAGTTTCGACGATGAGGAAAGAGAATTACTATTTAACTAAAGTCTTGCTAATTTCTAGATCAAGCATTAATTTTCACAATACGTGAACTTTTTAATATTGAAAAAAAAAAAAAAAAAACTTTTCATGAACTGTTAAAATGGTTTCAGGCAAGTTGGCGAAATGTTATTTTTTGCAAGTTACAAATTGCATTGTAGACGTTAAAACTTTGTGTAAAAACGTATTAGATGTATTTTACGTTTTGTGTCAAATTTTGAGGCGTACGATTATTACTGAAGAACGTGTCAGTTTATTTTATGACGTTTTTATTGTGCTCCCAGTCTGCATAATTTCTCTCTCCCCTTTTGGATAATAATTTGGGTGTGACCAGTTATTCATCTGTAGTTATAGTTGCGTTCACCTGTTATCAGAGGGGTTGACGAATTCAACGGGATTTGGAGTATATTACGATTATCTTTGGACACATATTATTATTCAGAAATGATTCGTCAGTCGATGAGAACCAATGCGTACACATTAAGGTGCATAGTGTTAGTGTAAGGTCTATAATGTAAACTTTACATTATAGTATTCATAATTTGATCAATAATTATATCGTTTTTTTTTTGTATACATACAAATATAAAAAAGTATTCACAATAAAATTATTATTAATAATTATGATCAATTATGACTGTATGATAACATTAAAATATTGAATTTATGCGAGTTTAGTTGTTGCATATTAATGTTGTGAAATTTATTTGAAAAGCTAGAACTAAAAACTGAATTACATAAATTTTAGTTTATAATGTAAAACATTATAAGTTACAATATATTAATGTTTTATATTTATTTTCATTTATACACTCACAAAACTGTATTTAAGAATAATAGAATCTTCTTATGTTTAATAGATGTTCTATTTAATATTAGTAAATATTCTTAAAGTAAGAATAATTCTATTTATAATAAATAGATTCTATTTAATGTAAATAGAAATCCAACTGCATTTTTCTCAGTGTAATATTTAAGTATAACTCATTTATAAAATAAAATAATAGGTTTGTAATAAGCAAAAACTTGCTAATATGCGACAAAATTCATTATTAACATATTTATATGATGTTTAATTCCGTGTAATCGTTCATTTATATTTCTTGAAAAATTATTTTTACTTTACGTAATTATTATATAAGTGGTTTTTCGTAATTAACGGGGGAGAAAATAAACACGGCAATGGACAATATACTCATACAAATTACTCGTATTTGTCCGCTGCATTTGGCACGTGCTCATGAAAAAAACCTGTTCCACAGAAAATCTCAGTAAAGTGCACAGGCTTTTTGTATTATAGGATAATCGTTTAAAGTTTAAGCTTCTGTTTGAATTACATCCCGAGTTTTATTATATCGCAATGTTTATTTTAAAATTACCAAAAGTAGCCGAAAACAAAATTTTAATTCCATCTTTGTTTGTTATTTTTCGAACGGGGTAGATTTAATTCCCAGTTCTCAATATTTTTCTTCGATTCAAGTATTTAAAGATAAAAGGTCGAATTCATATTTTATTAAGTATTTCGTTAAATATAAAAGCAAATTGTTGGGGGATGTACGTTGAGAAAAAAAGGTATTAATATTTGACATTCTTTGTGTTAACTGAATTTGTAGGATTATAAAATAAAAAGTTTTATCATGCATTGTGTTAAAATTTTATATGAAAATTATAATTTTTGTTAGAAATATTATATTCATGCCACAAAGTTTAATATAATATGTGTTAAAATTGCTTTACTTCACTGATTTGAATTGAATAGTCATGATTATTAGTGTAATGACTATTTTTTTTTGTTTTTCAGGATTTATGAAACCTACGGCCATGGTACTTTTGTTTCTTTCCTCTTTCGTCAACATTGTCAGGATGTGCCATAAGATCGAGGCCATTTTTGTACAAACTAAAACGGAATCTTAGCGACAGGTATGGACAGTTTTCAATACTTAAGATCAAGCTTCTCAGAAGCAATTTCTTGGTATATATAGAGAGAAAGGATAAATAAAAATTACTAAGGTTGTTAGTAAACTGGGCCCATACTTGTCCAAACTATCATTTTTAACATTTTCATAATTAGCTTTTATATAGATGTGGACAAACAATGTTTAAATATTGTAGATAATTGTTAGTTTTCATAATTATTAAAGTATATAAAATTTAAGATTTTTATTTGGAGAATATTATAAGACTTTAAGTACATACCCCGTTTACTAATGAAAGTTAGTCATTTGTTTTAACATTTTTGTATTGTCTTCAGTTTATTTTTCTCCGGGCACCATTTTTCATCAACTGCAGGTAATTTAAAATGTCAAGTCATGTTATAATATGTTCTTGAAACAGTGATATTCCGCATATCAGTGCCATAACAGTGCCATAATACGATTCTTAAGAGTTTAGGTAAGTCATATTGGGTACAGAAATGTGTTTGTTATGCATTCAATGTTTGTTTTATTTGCTTTAAATTCAAAAATAAATTTTAAAGCTCAATTCGTGTCCACAACAAGCATGCACTGAGAAAAAAATCACATGGTTAATTTTCGTGATTACTAAAATTCTGGTTGAATTAACCATATTATGGTTATTTCAACTAAAAATCAGGTAACTGGAACTACAATTTTATGGTGTTCATGAAAATTAACCATGCGTATAGTTAATATTGCTATATTTTTTTTCTCAGTGTGGATAATTCTTGAATTATTTCCATGTAACTATTTATTCTCACTAGTCGAGCCGCGAAGCATGCACATAGTTATAGCCAGGTAAGTGACGGCGGCGCATTAATGGAAATTAGTGTGCGAGCCGTATACGTGAAAACAACTTGCTAAAATACGTTAGTCGTGCGATCATGTCATGGCATATGTAGGCCGATGATTTGCGAATTTGGATGATACGTGATGTGCGAATGCTCGATAACCATTACGGCGTTGTGTGTTGAGAAATTATGCATGATCAAAATGAAACATGACGTTCCCCCGGTGTATACATAACAAAAAAAAATCAGCAGGTCATAGACGTAACGCGTAAATGGCGTAATCTATCTTGTGATTTAGCGACATACAAAACTCAACCCAACTCTCGTTATATACCCGCACTTGAAACCGTCGATTGTCCCGATTTCAATTCATTTAACAAAATATTTATCTTTATTTAACGATCATGTTTGACTGTAATTACCGAAATAATTAAAGATGAAACGAAACGATGTCGACAATTAATTACAATCGCCACAAGCACGTAACTCCGGTGGCTCGTTTGAAGTCCCGAACGAAAACATGATCACGTTTAATAATTAATAGCGCACAAATGCAACATTAATAATGGGCTTATTGTGGCAGTCATACAAATATTGAATAGATTATCAAGCGATGCTAATTGCTGTACATTTCCATGCCAATTGCATTTGTATGGTGGACCGCGGGCTAACCTATATCTTATTTATCAATCTAATCTGTCAAAAGTCTCAAGAACAGTCGGGCACCGAATATTGTTTTAGCGTTACGTTAACATCAATCAGTTTTAACAAAAAAAGTGTGCTTGCGCAAGGGTGCCCTGAGAGAAAACATACCTTAAGAATGGTAGTATTAATATTCTACTATAGTAATTATAAATATAAATTAAGTTTATTTTTATCATAGCATTATAGTTAAAATAACTAGCTACTATAGTTATTTCAACTGTGTAATGGTGTATAATATACTATAGTGAATGGCTTGGAGGACAATAAGCTATAGTTACAGATACTATAATGTCTATAGTAAGTGTAACTAATGCTTTTAGTATTCACGAAAAGTAATTATAGTAACACCAATCACGGACATTAGAAGTTTCTCTCAGTGTGAGTACCTAATTAAATACAATTAATTTCACTCGAGGTAAAAGTTTTAAATTTTCCCCATCATTGTAATTGTAATTTTTTCGTATCAATGGCAGGGGTGATAATGACGGGAGTGTTTTTGGCCAAGGACTAAAAAATCGTGCCGATTTATTGACACTTTCTCCACCCTAAGCAAAGATAGTGACGCGTACAACTGTCCCGACGTATGAAGTTTTTGACACCTAATGCACGTCCTTCTCAAGGACGAACTTTTTTTTTCAAATCGATACTTTCCCTAAAAGCTCGGAGTCGGTAGACGAACCGAAGGTCAAAACGTTTTGTTAGTTTCTTTTTTTTTTTTCTTTTTTCATGATAATTTGCGAGGACCGTCACGTATATTATTTATCGATTAAAGTTTTGTCTTTGGATGGCTTTCTTTAAGAGCTTCTTTGCAAATATAAAAGTTTGGACATGAGATTGAACGTTTGGGAAAGAGTTACTATTTATGTTGAAAGTTCGTGTTAATTTTTACAGGGCTTCTCTGATGTTCTGGTTAAGTGGGGGGAAAAATAATGAAATTTTATATATTGTTCCATTATACTTTGATTCTGCAGATAATATTATGTCAGTCAGGGTATTGAACTAAAAGAAGACATCAATAATTAAACAGTGCGTACTTTAGTTACAGCGATGTAATTATACTGTTTAAAATTTTGTTCTTTAATCAAATACATAGTCTAATGTAAGTATCATTTAAACAAATTACAGGATACGATTAATGATTTCCGCTTTTATAATGTCAAATGTCTCTTTCAATCTGGCTAAACGTCTCTGGACATGTTGTAAGTATTAATTTGATTTGGTAAGTCTAATCTGAGTCAATTCGTGCACTTTGAACTTTTGATTGTTTTTCAAAATCGTTGGTTATTTTGAATGAAAATACAGATGAACTGTCTTTCGTTTGGTATGGAAGAAGAAGTCCTTATAGGGTCAGATGGTGGGAAGGGGGTGTCAAGTTTGGAATCATTGACTAATTTTACATAGAAATATTCAACCGATATCCTTTTGTTCTTTTCATCCAACGTATTTTACGTTTTTCATAATATTTGACTGTCTCAAGATTTCGCTTGCAACCAGCACATATCTCTGAAGTGATAAGAAGTTTGTTATATGGTTAGGTCGATTTCTTTTTTTTCATCAAAGAGCCCGCACTTGAAATAAGTTAAGCAGGAATTTCTTTGCTAGAGATATTAAAAACAATTATTACAATCAGTTTTGTGCGTCGATGTACACATCCGTGCGCAGATATGTTTGTTGGTACAATGCTGGTAGCAGATAGGTATGCCATGGTTAAATAAGTGAATAATACGAGCAATCAAACGTGTGTACGCCCGGCGGAGCGTGTGATATTAATAATTGGGTGGCAGAAGTTTGTTGTGTGTGCCGGGGGTGCTTTATTGTGTCGCCATCGTCACAATCGAAGGAACCGCGCTCCCTCTCGTGTGACATCTCGTTACTTAAGAGCTCTTTCAACGTTTCCCCTTGGCAAAGCTTCTTCGAGTTAATCGCCGATGCCGCTCGAATTTAGGCAAATTCTCACGCTGCAATACACACCGGAATTATCGATCCCGCCATTATATACAGCAACACGTAATTGCTTTCGATTACGCTGCAGAATTCCAACACTCGGCGAAATTTACGAGTAGTTGCCACTATATTTTATAATAACTCGGGGGGGGGGGATTTATGTGTACTTATGGTATTCCATTTATGGTGTAGGATTTTAACGAAATATTAAGGGAAAAAAATGTCATTAACTGGGAATAGAACTCGCTACCTCACAGATATCGCTCAACTGTGCTGATTAAAGGTAAGGACTGTGATTTACAAGTGTCTGTGATTGAAAAAAAAAAGTAGAACATTCATATTAAATTTTTCCCAATAACTTTTTAAATTGTTTATTTATTTTTTTTATACATTTCCCTATGTCATATTATGAGGAATTTTATAAACGCACACATATCCCCCGAGTTATTATAAAATATATAGGCAACTGCCAATAAATTTCTCTCGGTTATACGAAAATGGACAAACAAAAGCGGGATTGCGTTGCGCAAAATAATTGTATTTTTCGCATCGTTAACGGCTGTATTTTGCTTAATGCAAAAATAAATTTGCATTGTAAAATGTTCGCCATTCGATGGTTTGCGAAAGTGCTTAATTTTAGTTAAGCCGGAAAATTGTCAATATTAGTCGAATGATAAAATGTTTGATAAACAATCTCGGCGCGATAAGAAAAGCATCTTACGCACTTGCCCCCGATATTTCTTATCGAATACTAAACATCACTTAACACTGCCGTGTAATTTCCCTAGATTTACATTTGTTATTAACGTTCGAATCGTTAATCAATTCCAAGTTTGCTCGGACGATGTTGGTGGTGAATTTTGTGCTCTTGGAAATTTGATGGTTGAGAGGTTTTTTTCTTTGTTCATTGTAAAAAAATTGGTTTTTTTAGATTGAAACCCCACTTATCGATGGCAACACGGTCCGAATGATTCGCCATTTCGAAGGCAATGTATTTACATATTTTTTAAAAAAATAAATGAACATCAAACCCCATTTGAACATGGCAACTTGTTATGACGATTCGTTTCCGCTTGATTGATTGGATAGTTAATTAAACAAATGACGAAAGTTGGCCCCCCTGTAATAAGAATGTTTTTCAGAATATTTGAGTTGAAATTTATTTGATGAACGTCAAAAAAAAATGTTCAAATTCATTTCAGTGCACTCATTTTTTTACAAAATGAAATTATTTATAATAAGTACAAGTTGAAACTAATTTTCTGGTTAAAATTAATATTGCCTTATTTTATGATGAAGGCAGTTTTAATAATTTATTGTGAAAATCTTTTTATATAAAATAAAGTGGAATAAATAAATGCCAACAATAATGAACTTTTATCCGCGTTTAAAATTAAAAATCTTGAATCTTTAAGTACTTTTAAAAATAATTTTTAATACATTGTCTTCTTATATTAAGTGTATTAGGTAATTTGTTGAAAAAAAAAATTGAAGAGGGGAGAATCTTCTTAGTAATTACCAGTGTATTATTTTTTTTCAGTGTCATTTTTGTCACATTTTGAGCTTATGATCAATTTCCTTACTCCATTTTACACATTTACACGGAGAAATTGAAAACGGTTATAAGCTCGAATTAATTTAACAGCATTTTTAATTATCATAAAAATTGTTTACGCGAATGTCGGTCTTGGCAGTTTACAAAAGTGCTCCGTTTTTGTGGCGCAATTCAAGCGTGTAATTGCGTAAATGGTTTTTATATTTCGCAGTTAACTAGCCCTAACATTAAGGTAGGGAACGCGATGTTTGCTTAGTACGTAACTTTGTGATTTCAAGCCCCGCGCAAGAATGGAAAGTGAATAATGAAAAGATAAATTCCACTCATCTTTCTGAACTTTTCCCGCAATAAAACTTGTGTAATCTTCTTTTCTTCTGGGCGATGATACAATATTGCTGCTGGGGAGGGGGGGGGGAGAGAAAAAAAAATTGTCTAATCACTTGAATATATTTGTTGTGCTAAAAGCCGACCAATGATAAATGATTACTTCCGCATTATTTAATCCTTAAACTAGTGCCAGTTGTATATTTAGTTGTGCTGCTCCGATACAAAGGGTCGTAAATTTATTGATCTAAAAAACAAGTGTAATGTTAATGTGACCATCATTAATCATATTTTCCTGCTGTATAGTTCAGCTTTTAGTGGAGAATCAGATAAAAATAATACACGGGAAAAAGTAGGCGTTGTAAGGTTTATGGTAAAATGCCATTGATTTAACATTGGACAAATAGGTAAAAGATCAATGTGGAGTATTGAGTTGGCTTAACCTTCTTTTATTTTACAGGATTTTAAGTGACTCTTTTACCGACAGATTTATGATTTATTTTGATCACAAAATATAAGTTCATATAACAAAGATTAATTTTAATTTTAACTAATTCTAGAAACTTGTTGACTATTATTAATTATAATTGAATGAGAATAATTTCTTTTTATTGTATGAATGTTTACACGTTATTATTTCGCTGTCGATACTTGACGTTGTGATTGCTCTCATATTGCACTATAATGCTTTACAGCACAGTTTATCGATTGCACCTACGCTAGATCTTGTACAGCTCTATATTTACAAATCTTGGCTGTTCATCACGCCCCCCCCCCTCCCAGGCTCACATTACCTAATATATCCTAATATTACCTCATCTGGTTGTATAACCATATCGATTGTTATGTGTATGTAATTTAGGGCCTATTAATACAAGACCACCTTGGAATCTCTAACGGAAACAGGCTTTAACTTAATTATAATAATAAATTGAATTAAACGTTATAGATGATGTTTTAATTGTGACTCGCGTGGCCACAATAATGTTTCATAGACGTATTTACAGTTTAATATTCTACATAGTTCTATAGATGAAGCAGTATGGCGTTGGATTGAAACGCAAATTCATTTTTATTCTTTCATTCATTGAATCAGCAGTAATCACGGCCAAAGCGCGCGGGCTTATCATCAGCAAACACCGTAGTATTTCAGTGTTATAATTGACGTTACTGGTACTTTTATTAGAGATTCTTATTTATACCGAATTCTCATCAATAATGATAGATTTGGATAAATTCAGTATCGCTCGACAATACGACTCCATGCAAAAATGAATAGCCACGACTTCAATTAGCACTCAACATGATTAAATAATTCATAAGATTTTAATAAATACGACTCTTTAAGTAGGTATACATTTAAATTTACTTAATTTAAATATCTATTTGAATCGTTTCACCATTAAGAGAATATCCTCCCGTCCGCAATCGCGGACATTTAAAGCTACTTTTAGTATTCCGCGTTATAAAAACGGCCATTACTTTGCCAACGTAACAATCTATGGTTTGATTATTCGCGAATAAAAGTTTATTCGTTGTTATTAAATGTAAATTAATAAATGCCGAAGTTTTATTTTATCGCCGGGTTGATTTATACACGCGAACGTAATCA
>JABFPN010006322.1:0-11747 GCA_022817305.1 Leptoteleia sp. ZL-2020 | reverse complement strand
AGTATTACGGTTCTCAAAGACTATCAGCCTTATAGTGTAGTAGTACGAGTGTCTTTAAGAACCTTAATACTGGTCAACAGAGGTTGTGAATGGCCGAGTGGTAAGACATGTGACTTATAAATTGTAGATCGGGAGTTCAAATCAAGGTGGGATTAAAGTAAATTTTTTTTTTATATAGAAATGCTTTGTTAGCCACTATGACTCGACTGTGGCTCCTGGCCACATCCCACAGTCGATCCATTGCGGCAACATGTGTGGCTTATTGTGGCCAAGACTGTGGGCTCCCGCATGCCACAGTCTTAGCCACAGTGCTGCCATAGACTCTGCCACAACGTTTTTTCCACGCGGGAACCTTCTTGCTCTTAATTGTGTCAAGTCCAAACCTCGCTTCTAAATCGGTTTAGCCTGGTTTTATATCACGCCTTTTATCCGGTGATCGGATTTACTTTTTCAAATAGAGACTGGCTTATTGTATTTATTAATAACTGCCGGGACACTCTAAGTGCCCTCTATGCATTCACGCACAGAGAAATGAAATTTTAGACGACAGCTCATAAGAAGTGGTTCATTTGTGTTGGGAAAAATGAAGAGGAATGATTCAATGTATTATGAAAAATGATGAAAGGGCGTGAAATAATTCGAAACTTCCAACTTGTGAAATATGACATACAGCATCGATTGTGTCAAAAAAGAAGACATTGTTAAAAATTAAAGAAAAAATCTCTTATAACAGCTTACTTTGACTTTAAACTGAGCTTTATAATTATTACATTTGTTCACTGCTCAATTCAAATCGACATAATAGAATTAATATAATTACTGTTAATATTTATAACGCAAAGATTTCCTATCAAAGTAGATTCTTATTAATTTTGCAAAATCATAATTTTAGTATACACGTCCCTCATGTCGATTAAAGTTAACTATTCATTCAAATCCAATCAATGTACTTCCAAAGAAGACACAAAGAGTATAACCAAGCAGAATACCAAGACAGAATTGATTCGTGGCAGATATGCTAATAAATTAACCGTTTATTTTTAACAGACCTATTATGCAGTGAGAAAATTTGATAAATAATTATAGAAAGTTTATAGAAAGTTTCCCATAAATTGTAATAACGTGGACCCCAGAATATAACACTATCTTCCTTTCTTCGATTTAATGAGTAAATTTGTAACATTTTACACGCGCGTTAAGTTTCTCATGTCAAGGGTGTAATAAAATCTGTAAAGAAAATAACTCGGGTACTTTGTTAAGTGAATGAAATGTTTCTATTTTACATACAGAATTAACATCTTAATACTCCGTTCCCATTATAAAATCCTTTATGCTAATGAGTCTAAAAAGGGACGCATAAAAGAACCCAAAAAACGTCACCTGTCTATTTTGACATAATCAATTAACACTGATCAAAATAGATGCTTAAATACTTTGCCATAATAAAAGAGAAGAAAGTTAAATTTTTATTGCTTATAATTATTAATAAGCATTTTGCATGCTAACATCATGCGAAACCACTGCTTCTTATGTCTTTCAAGCAACACTTCACATGCGATTAAACGCCTTTCTTGTTGCCTTTCATTCAATCCACATGCTGTATCCAATTTCCTTCTTCCTCGCATAATCCAACTTTGTGTACACATTTCCCTACAGTTGTTGGATCAATATTTAAATCTTTCGTCGATTCTTCACATATTTGACATGAATCTTCATCGAGTAAAGCTTTCAATTCTGCAGCTTTAAATTTTTTTTTTTTTTTTTAGTTATGAACATTCTTTGTCTTTCACATCAAATTCACCAATTCCGAAATGTTCAAACCAATCTTCGCAAGTCCCCTCGGTAGCAGTATATTCTTCGCAAGCTTTTACAAGCAAACGTTGGTTTTCAGCCGTCACTTTTCTTCCGATGAAACGATAAAATTAAAGCTTCCCGCGAGTACAGCTTATTTGGTAAGAAATTTCGACATTTCCAAGGGAATAAAAACATGCGATATTTACACGCAAAGTCGCCGTCGTGTACCAAAAGCTTTACAGGTTTACTTGTCAACGCCTTAACGCACAATAGTTTCGGTATTAGCGTGCGCGCAAAAACAAAACACTTACGCCATTTCGCGTAAAAACGACAAAAAAAAAAAAAAAAAAAAAAAAAAAAAGAAAGAATAATAATTCCATTGCCCGGTACTTTGCATCATCGTAAAAGCGGTGCAAATAAACGGCGAGACTCCGGAGTAAGTCAACAACATCTCCAAGTAATTCTTTCTTAACAAAGCAGCTAATGGTTACGCGGCAAATTGGTGGAAATGTTGAAAGAGCGCGGAGACAACGCGGCTACTGCAAAACGAATCGCTCGTGGTACGCAGGACGAAAATAACTCGAACGGTCGAAGGCAGGGCCGTGTCTTGCGGCATGATAATCAGCGTCGGTACACTGAACGACGCCCGGGTTTGCGGGGTGGGGGGGGGGTGTTTGTCCGCCGGGCTGGATAATTCCATCGGTCGGCAAATCGTGCCAAATGACTTTGGAATGGGGGCGCGCGCGAGGTCTCGCGTCCCGACACACCAGCGGAAACAAACAAACGCCGATCCGAAAGTGCGCGCCACACTTTGTAGCGGCCACCTGCGGGTGGCTCGGCAAACGTACGTGCCCGAGACCAATGGGGTGCAAACGCCAAATACCGCCGCACTCTTAGAATATATTCTATCCCATTCAACGCATTTTTCGCTTATATCCGGAACCATTGAAAATAAAATGAATAATATTAAACGAAAATTATTAGCTTAAAGTAAATAAGGTTTTTCATTTTGAAACGAAAATGAGATAAAAAGAAAATAATTTCCATTCGTTTTAAAAAGAATCGTTTAAAATGGGTTAGAAAAAACTGAAAGAAAATAGGACATAAAAAATTACTGTTTTTAACTTCAGATTTATATCCGCCCTTCAGTAAAATTTACTGATTTTTAAAAGCTAAGAAACTAGTTTTAAATGTTATATTTGCAAAGAAAACAAATTTTCCTTTTAAAAAAAACTAATACCGAAGTACATTTGAAACACAGTTGAAAATGGTAATTGTCTTTATTTATACGAATAATACACGGTTTCGTTAAAGATGGAAACTGGCTGAATATAAACGAGGACGGAAAACGACTAGTTTCAGTCCGGGACAAAATTTAGTTGATTTTCTTTTTTAAGCAAAACGAAAACTGAGCACTTCTTGTTACTTGTTACAAAAAGTGGTACATATGCACCAAAGACGAATTTTTTATAGTAAAAAAATTATACTATACAATATAAGAAATATTATTATGACGGTATAGTAATTGTATAATCATCATAAACGATATCCTATCAGGGTCAGAAGTTACAGTAATTTTTATTACAACTTTTTTTTAATGTATACGAATGATATGATACGTTGTGCGGCAGCCACGTCCACCTTTGAAGGTAGTGAAACACGTAGCCGGCTCGCGGAGATGCCGCGGAGGTGCCGATGAAAACGTCGGGCAGAGCGGCCCTCGCGTCGCCCTCGAATTCAATTTCGCAACGGGCTTATTGAGTTTGCGGAAGAAGGCGATACTGGGCGGCGTCGCAATTTCGTGCCGATCATCTGTTTGTTATCGCACCACTTTCCCAATTAGAGCGAGATATCTCAATTGCGTGTACGAGCCGCTTAGAGTAACTTTCTTTTGTTGCTGATTCGCGGCTGTTACGGTCTGATTTTGAATTAATCACACGCCGGATGAGAACAAGAAAACTTTCTTCCTTTTCATTATTGTTCCCCCTTTACAAGCGCTGCGGAATGGGGCTTTTTCAAATTTCATTGTCTTTATAATGGAGTAAATATAGTCGGGATAATTGGGGTCGGTCACTCAAGACTTTTGTTTATTGTTCCTGAGAATTTTCATTTCAGTTACTGTGCTGTTTTGTTTTATCTTTTCTTTCCTTTTTTTTTTGTATAAAAGTAAGTAGAAAAATAAAATAGGTTTTTGATACTGCTCAAGTAGAATAATTTACTGGAATTTTTGTACATTCTTTAGCTATTAAAAAAATTCACTATTGGTCACCGATGTATTGCCAACTATTAATTATAAGTACTGAAAAAATGCTAGTAAAAGATAAATTGTCATTTTTACTGTGCCTTAATCTGTTGGTGTTTCACACCAGGACTGGGTCAACGGTCAGTTGCCAACCGTTGCCCGACGCTTACTGATACTATGCCAGCACTCGGTCGTTTGTCAATTTCTACACGGGATATGTAATTAATAGTTCAAAGATTTTTTTTCTTCTTTTTTTATCTATAAGAAGACGTACTTATTTATGTGTATCTTTAATTTGCATTGCTCAGAATCGGAATAGCGCAGATGCATCTTTCCCCGCGTAGTAATTAATGATGTGCTTATAATGAAGGTACAATGAACTGTGTTTAGAGTAACTGTATATCGCGATTTTTACCGAGTCGTCCTTTGACTCGACCATTGTTCTCTTTTGAATCCGCCGTTGCATAGAAAATTCCCCCGCGCGTACAACTGATCGATCAACGGTATTAGATTTTTAATGACTTTTTCACTCGGGGAAATAAGATGATCGTCACTTTTCATTGATCGATTCTCGCACCTGCTTTATCGTTCTTTATACTTTGTTACTTACCGATATTTTTCGTCAAACATTCGAAAAACCGTGTCATCTTACCTGCAACAAAAATTGCATCATGTTAACGTCGTAAAAACAATACTGATCTGTTATCGCATAAAACATGTATTTATTACGAATATCAACAGTTTATAAAATATTATTTTTCTCAGCATTTTCGAGAATAAAGTATTTAACTAATAATCTGACTCCAATAATTGTTCGATTTTCAATTTCCTTTCTGCAATCTAATAATAACGCAGTACCATCGAAGTACACGGCGAAAAAGTTGATAGGAAAATTATTAAAATATAAAAAGACATCCCGTTACATCAAAGGAATGGCATAGAGTACTTAGGCTGGTTCCAAAATTAACCTCTATTACTGGTTTAGTAAGGTAAATATTAATTGTCAATATGTCCGAAGAAGGGTACAAATTATTGCCAGTCAATTTTGAGACATGGTCTTTGAGGGAGAAACAAAAAAGGACTAACTTAAAATTACTAAAAATAAAAATTTCATAATTACTTTAAACGGTACATAAACACTTCTTATACGATTTTTATTAAATACCAAAAAAGTAAGGTATTTTAATTTTAACACCGGTTTATCGCGCAGTTTATTAATTTCATATAAATCGTTAATAAATACATCGCAAACTTTTTTTGCCGCGCACAATTAAAATAACTGTTAATTATGCGGACAAAAAAAATTAAATTAAACGATCGCAATTAAAAGGGGGGAAAAAATGCGACGGAAATTAACGATACGATTTAACTGCGAGGGACCGAACGTTGATTTTGGAGAAACAAGTTTTGAAAAGTAATCGCGGCCTCTGTTTATTTAACGACCCGGCCCGTGACGTCGATTAACCTTCTCGCCTTTATTGAGGCGAAATAAGTGGAAGTCAAAAGCGCCATTATTATAACATTACTCCGAAAAAATTATCGCCGAAATGCAGCCGAGCGAGTTCACCCAAACCAATGTAAGTACTGGCGTTGGTACCGAGCCAGTACTGGGCCATTTTCTTGACCGAACTCCTGGTACCATATACACCTGCGCGTCGTGTCACTAATTTACCATTTGGTCCATACGCAATTGCATTTTCTCGCGTGTCCCATGGGAGTCAATCGCACAAAGGTCTCGTGTCCTCGCATAAAAGTGACCCGTGCGAAAACAACTCGGTTCCTTTTCGGCCGAGGAACGTACCTGGAGCGTCGATTTGGAAAATGCACTGGGTCCCACGACGAGAGGCACGTTTCCTCCGTGAAATCTACCTGACTTATTGTGCGCGGGGCGCAACCTTTTCCAGCAAACTTGCCGGCCCGATCACGCATCGACGATATTTCGCGTTCAACAAGTCTGATTTATTGCTAAGACGGCGGACAAAAAAGTTCGACTATCGCGACTTCCGGAATTAGTCGGGGGAAGTGGTGGAGGGGGGGGGGGCCCGGTTATGAGTGGAAATATAGCGCCGGCTGATAAGTAATTGATGCATTGCTCCGAGGACCGGATACGGGAACAAGTTTCTCCAACAGATAAAGGGACTTGTTTTTGACGATGTTTTATTTCGGCTTGTTCTTAGATAAAAGTAAGGATGTTCTTAGGTAAGAGCTCCTTGTCGAATTTATTGCCAGATGAGAAAGTGTGTTTTTTCAACGTCTGATTTTTCCAATAATCGAAGCAATTATTTCAACTAATGGAACTTGTATCTGTGAGATTCATTTTCGTTACAATTTTTTTTTTTCACAATTATTTATTGTCTTTAACGGCAATAAATATCACTTTTCAATATTTTAGAAAATATCATTTAACGATAAATTATCGGAAACTGGCAACGAATCTGGTTTTTCCCTTTAATATTAACGCCGTGAGAGTCGTTTATGAAACAATTAAAATATAATGCATTAAGTAGACAAGCTTAAATTGTTTGAACATAAAACCGATAATAAATTGTGTAGACAACAATCTTTCGACTCCGTAACGAAACTTTTTGAATATTTAATTCGTTCTTGAATACATCGTCTCATTAAATTACATAAATATTGTATAATCAGATTATTATAGTTATATTTAAGTTTAGCTTAAACAATTCACTCGACCAGACCGAGGTCAGTGTCAGGTGAGTAAAAAAATTAGAATTAATTATTGAAATTAATAAAGTGATTATATAAAATTTGCATAAAATATTATCGCAGAAATGTTGAAAGAAAAAACCATATTATTCATTATTACTGGTGTTGATGTCTTAAAAACCAATTTGATTAATATACAAATTCATTGAACCTTGACGTTATTTCTGTCTAGGTGAAATAAAAAGTTCATTAAGTACGTAAATATTAAATAATCAAGATTTCAATAATCCTCTTCAGTTCTTTTTTTGTAGAAAGGAATAAAATATTAACATCATAAACGACTTTTATTCGTGAAGAATTTGTATGTTTATTTTACAATAAACAAATTTAATAAACTTAAATCATATTATTGTTTTAAAATTAAAGGAGAAATTATTTGAATGCAGAGAGAAGATTATATGATATAATAAAATTTATAAATTACATTATATAAATATATTTAAAAAAATGTTATCAAGGAATAGAACCATTTATCTCTGAATCATTAGTCACTCGGTCCAATTTTTTTCTAATATATTCGTTTAATAACTATAAAATTACAAAGAACACCATAACTATATAAGCATTCCCAATTTACTATAAAATATAGTATCAACTACCAATAAATTTCTCTTATAAAGAATACTTCATTCTTTATTATTGCACAGAAATAATTTACAATAGTGATGCACTGCAAGATCAGGATATATAGTTGCATTATAAACATTTGTTCTGCTTCAATATCGAAGAGAAAACAAATTAGTGCGCAGCAAGTTACTTCGCATCTGCGACCCATTATATCACCATATTATTAGGTCCATAGATCCTCTTTGTACAAATTTAAGATTTGTTCACAACTTCAACACGCCTCAACCGAACAAAAGAGTACAACTGGCAATATAATGTCCATATATTCAGAAATAAATAAATACATATAAAAACGGGAATACCAAGCGAACGATCCAAATGTCACGGGGGCCGAATCATTAATTTTAACGACCCAGATACTTCTCAATATTATTGAATCATTGTTAAGCGCTATAAATCATTGAATTACAATAATGAAATAAACACTTTAATACAAGCAATCGAGCAAGTCAGAATTCCGTCAGTGCCCAAACAATAAAGGGAAGAGGAGGAAGAAAAAAATGGAAAAAAAGGAGGAAAGAAAGAAAAAGCTAACTTGCACATTACGTTAATTCACTTGATCGTCAACCGGGAGGAAAAACAAGTGGTAAATAATTAAGCGCACCGGAATCAACATTAAACGGCAACCGTGAATAGTCTTTTTAAACAAAACTGAATGGACCGAGACGAGGCAGAGGCGTGCTAGAAAAGAAACGGAGACGGAATGATACGGAGAATGGGACTAAATTAGTTGTGAAAGAGTGGCTCGATTCATAAGTCATAACCCGCGACGATACTTAAGGTCACGACGGGCCGTATAAAATTGCGCGCAAATTGTATGGCAAATGTCGCAATTTGCCGGTACGCAAAATACAGTTAATTCGTGGCCATACCCCCGAGTTAAATTTCGGTTGACACAATGAGGCGATTTGGTGGTGGGGGAGGGGGGGGGGCCTTTGTGCGGTTCCCCGTCGTATCCTAAATTTAACGAGCGTGGCCGGTGCGTCTGCGGCTCGCGTTTGCGTCGCGGCACCCGACCACGTTGACGCTCGCTCGTGAGAGGATGAAATCGAGCGGAATAAATATCTGACATTTACGAATGTGAGGCCCCCCTCCCCCCGCCGGCCGTCGCCAAGTCCCCGCCACTTGGCGATACGAGTCACGAGACGATCGAGGACAGCCCGTTGCTCGATCGACACTGCAACACACAAATTGCGCCGTCTCTCTTTCGCCCATGGCCCCCGCGCCATCCCAACCCAATCGTCCGTCCTTCTCCGACGGTACCCCTCCCCCGCTCACTCCGCCGCCGTCCCTCACGCCCCCGCCTTCTTTCTTTACTCTCGAACGTTATTTTTAAACACGAATCTGCCCTTTCAACCCTGCGCTATTCTTTCCAAACTGAAACGTTTTCTCGTGGAAAGGAGGGAAAATGTGATTGCGGGAACACACACACACACACACACACATAGACACAGACACACACATACCACTTAGACATCGGACCCGCGTCCGTGTGTCCGTGCCTGCACGTATAGTCGTGCACGCTTAGGTGTGATTTATATGAGAAATTCACTTGATACAATTACAACTTTGTTCCCGGGAAATATGCACGATGGAATTAAACAGGAAGCGTAATTGTGTGGAATATTAAACGATACGGATAATTATACGGGAAGAAGATCGGCGAGAGCGAGTGGGCGGTGGGGGTGGGAGAGTGTGGGGGGGGGGTGTGGTAAATGTTACTTCAATTTTCAGAGGGCACTGTTACTTGTTGGAATTGACAAAACCGAACGGTATAAGACGTAATGGAAACTAAACAAAACGTCACGTTTTCGCCGCGCGCGGAACAAAGTCTCAATAAGAATTTGTTCGACATTATAATCGGGCGCAATTTTAACGGAACAACTTTTTCGATCCGATACACTCGCTTTGACAAATTTCAACATTTATTTCGGCTCCCTTCTTTCGTGAGCGCAAAGTTTATTTTGTAAAACTAACATAAATGGAGACACTCGGCAGTCTTTTGCGAACGTAAAATCTTGTTGCAACGCGCATTTTGTTGTTGGGAAATTTAATATTTTCATAAAATATGTCTTGCTCTCCTTCAAAATGGGTTTTTCATTAAAAAGTTATGTTCGTTGCCCTGAAATGTGGCTTCCACAAGTGAAAAATGGCATGATACCAGCTCTTCATTGTTTCGAACATAAGCTTAAAAATATTCAATTTAATTTAATAATATTGTAAATAAAATTTAACAAAAAAATAAAAAACCCTCTTACGCTCCTGGTTAGGATTAAGGCCAATGATTTCCTCTGTTTAATAACAAGATAATATGTCTTAATCAAAATAAAAACTTAATAATAATTTTTTATACGAATAAGAAAGAAGCTTTAAATAAAAGTTTAGTTGCCACAGCAAAACGATTCACAAGATTCAAATAGAATAGTCGGTCTATTATCATATATATTGTTTCTCATACCAATGTTAGATAAACAGTTTATTTAATAGAATTGAATATTTACTAGCGTAAAAGTGTAACATCAAGACTTAATAAAAGATAATTGAAAAGTAAGATATAATAAAATACCAAGATCTTGACTGATGAAAATTCCATCGAATTACGTATTCCCATTTTAAATGGAAAATTCATTAATTCAATAAATAAGTTCACACCTTGAATAGTTCCTTCAGCATCTCAGTGACAACAAAATTATACAGTCGACCGCACTGCAAAGGTTTAATATCCGAGGGTACAATAACGTTTTAATAATGATCTTGTGAATTTCTCATCAGACCTCAATCGAATCCCGAGGTGGCCAATTAAGTTTCTCGGTCTGTATCATTCGTTTGCCCAACGTAACGCACACGTGTCTAATAGGGACCTGTTATGGTGCCACATAATCAAGACCAAGGCCACAATTCAGTCTGATTACAAGCTACGTTTTGGACTTGCACAATAAATAATAATCAAGAATAAAGTATACTAAATGAGAGGATATTTATTTCCAGTTGCTACTATATTTTATACTAACTCGAGGAAATGTACACAGTTATGGTATCCTTTACAATATTGTAATTATTAAACATATATATTAGAAAAAAATGTCATCAAGGAATGGAACTCGTTACCTCATAGTTACACTAATCACGCTCTTTACCACCAGTCTATGGAACCATTTAGTAGTGCAGGTTTTACTACACAAATATCAGCGACTAGAAATATTTAGGGCGCGCCCTTCTTCCATGTATACTAAGGTTTGACAAAGAATAATATGTAACCAGGTGGTGGCTTATACTGAGAAAAATATGACAGAAAAAATGACTGGTTTTAATTGTGTTTTTAGATATATATCCACCTTATACTAACAATTACTGTTTTTTTAATCAAAGATACTAGTTTTAATTGTTATATTCACAGATAAAACAGAACTGCTTTTTATATATCTAAAACACAGTTAAAAACAGTAATTTTTTTGTCTCATTTTCTTCAGTGTAGAGTGATGGTAAAACGCGCGACTGGTGACTGCGAGGTAACAAGTTCTATTTCTTAATAATGACATTTTTTTTTCTAATATTGTATTTTATAACTTTTACATCATTTTATAAGGTATACTATAAATGCACACTTATCCCCGCGTTATTATAAAATATACCAGTAAGTGCCAATCAATTTCTCTCGGTGTATAATCAGCGCATCATAAATTGTAGTAATTTTTCCTTCAACGTTTTTCCACACCAGTCAGTCTATTATTCCGCGTCGCTTTTCGCGGCTGCCGTAAAAAAAAAAGAAAAAAAAATGCGGATAAAAGTTGCAATGACAATTAAAACGTCCGCATGACAGATGACGCGACACATCGAATCGAAGATCACGCAACTGCGAATCACGATTCGAAGAACCGCAACTGAATAATTACCGTCGCGTATGTAAATGTAAATACAATAGTGCGCGCACGGTAGTTACGCATCGGGCAAAAATGTAAAGCGTTTCATCTGGCGTGTCGGCAAATGGCGCAAAAGTCGCGCAATAACAATTTCTATTAAAGCGCTTAACCTTGCGCGATGAATTTCATGAAATTCAATTGAACCGGACAATTTGGTGGATGTAAAAAAAAAAAAAGGAGAGATATACGAAGTATAAACCCCAGGTAGAAATGAAATCGGGCATGCCCTATCACCTATAGGGCCCCAATGGGGCTGAAACGTGGAATACCTGAACAACGGTTTCCTGATTGGAGCCCTATAAGGGACTAACCAGGTACACTGCATTTGAGCACGTAATATGGCGTCCAAAGCTGGCCCAAGGAAGGTTACCTAATTGGGCACCGGTACAGAACGTAACGCTCGGCATCGGTCAGGCACCCATCAGGTTTCCATTTTT
>JABFPN010006321.1:0-11750 GCA_022817305.1 Leptoteleia sp. ZL-2020 | reverse complement strand
AATATATATATATATATATATATATATATATATATATATATATATACTATTAACAATTTTGGTTTCTAAGATTTATAGATTTTTAACTTTTACAGATAAAACAATGGTCTGCCAATTTTGATAAATGGAGCTAAGCCCGGCGCAAAGATTGGTGAACGATTTTTGGTGATCAAGTTTGGTTCAATGTTGGTCTTCCTTGGCTCCAGCTTGAGATTCATACAATTATTTTCGTAAGATTTTACTTTCTTTTTTATCTTTCTTAACACTCATACTGATGAATCCAAAACTGATAATAATAACAGTATAATACTTACGAGGCAAAGTAATATATTTTAACTTAACGCACAATTATTAAGTAAATCAATCAAATTGATGTAAGCAACAACTAAATTACCTCAAATATTCGAAAGTCTCAACAAGTTTATAGTACAACCCTCGATCTCATTTTCACACCATTTTCAAGAATTCCTCCAACCCAACGAATTTAATTCAAAATTGGTTGCCCAAATATTTTGCAACTTCAAACTTCGATCGACGTAAATAACTTCGTAAATTTACAAGGCATGGAGAACCCTTAATTTATCTTTGACACTCAATATTTCGATGCGAATTCTTCAAGTTTGGTGTTGATGAACACGTGGCTTACCTCGGTGCATATAATGCACCTACAAGTTTGCTACAAATACGTGAAACCACTAAGGAACTTACGAAATCCCATCTAATCTGTAAATCTCGAAAGATTTGTCAAAGATTTCTCAAGGATTAATTGATAATAAATTTTCCATAAAAAGAAATTATTGTTTTGCGATGAACGTCGTTAAAACATTTGCCTTCTATTTCATCTTCAAAATATTTGACTCTTTTGCCAGTGAAAAAGTTAAATCCAGATATCCAACCAAACATGATCTATAATCTTGCAGGATTTTGCAGTATATTTAAAAAATAATTACTCAAATATGCGGAAGACTTTTTTGTTTTCAGCACTGTACAGCCAGGTCAATGACACACAGATATAAATATATAAACATTGAAAGAATTTGCTCTCTGGTGCAGAGACCCTTAATTTTCGCTTGCGTGCAACTCGAGCAGATCTATTGAGAAGCTGACGAAGTTATTTTATTCGTAGTCAACATTTTGTAACATCAATTATATAAAATGATTCGACAAATTAGCGAATCCAAATCAAATTGCAAGCGTTATCAAGCAACAAGTGTTGATGGGATAAACAGTCAATCAGCTTGCCGACCATAAATCTTGCGCGCTCTTGTGTTTATTGGTGCTGAATGACAAAGATGACGGAGCTGCGTATTGTTGCGGCAAACACCGATAAGATAACCCCACGAAGGCTACTGCGTATTCCAATTTCGCTGCATTATGCTCCGGCGCATAATCTGCTAACGAATATTCCGATTGCATAAATGCATTGTTTTCATCAGTATCGCGTGACGTGTATGTTCATTTATCATCAAGTGTAGGAGTGCGAGGGTAATCTGACGCGTGACGTTACGCTTTAAGTTATGCGACAAATATCGACACACTTTCTCGCGCGTTTTCTATGTTTACGTTCGGTTTGTCAAGTTCTTTGAGATAATTGCTGGCACGAATGAAAAATACTTCCCATAAACGTGCAACGGGAGACATTTTATTTGCAGTTGCCTGCTGTATTTTATAGTAATTCGGGGATATGTGCTGCGTTTATAGTATTTTTTATATTGTGATATAGTAGTTTAAGAAAATATTAGAAAAAATGTTATTCTCAAGGAGTAGAATACTTTTCCTTGCAGTCACCAGTAACGCTTTTTACCACTACTGTACGCCGCTGCTTGGAAATATAGGTCTTACTTCAGAATTATCTTTAACTGAAACATTTAGGCCACGCTTCTCATACGTTCACACCAAAATTTGACAAAGACCAATGCTTTTCCAGGCGGTGCGTAGAGTGATAGTAAAGAATGCGACTGGTGACTAATGTAACTGAATTCTGCTTCTTAATTGAATTGAAAAGTAATTAATTGAAAAGTAAATTCTACTGTATATATAATTAATATTTCTTATATTTTTCTTATATTTTAAATGCACACATATCTTTGAGATAAAATATAGTGACAAGTACTAATAAATTTCTCTTTGTGAATTACATGATTCACTGGTATTTAATAATTAGCAATCTGCTAATGTGCTTTTTTTAACAAATTAAGGCATTAATATTTTATTCCACCAATAATAAAAAGAGAATAAATTCAAATTTATAATAAGATAAAAAGTAGTCACCGTAAAAATAAATTAACTGATAATTACAATATATTCTTTAATTATATATAGCCGGATTTTATTAAATTGCTTTTTATCTTGATACGCATTTCTCTGATACGGATAAGAAAAGAAAGATATAAATCGTTTTGTACGGATTGAATAATCCTGCAGTCATTGTTCCGTAAAATTTGATCACAGATTTGAAACTTTTTACCGATTACTTTTAATCAACTTAAATTACAAATAATTTTGTACAATTTAACAGAATAAAGTAGAATTAAAAATAATAAAAAATAAATTAATAAAATGGTAATTAAGTAAACTTTTTCTTTGTTTTTTTTTTTTTTTTATTTGTAATTGGACATAATATTAATTTAATGACTGTATTTAAAAAAGTGGAAAATAAAAAAAATATTTGAATATAATAATAACAAATTGATATCCATTTAACATCTTTTTATTCTTAGAATAAACGTTAGAAATTCATTTTTGTTAAAAGAATGTTTAATAAATTAATTCTTCTCAATAAAATAAGAATAGTATTCTAAAATTAAATGTTAATTATTATTAACAAAGTTGACAAGCAATTTTGATTCACCGCAAAAGAGATTGGAATATAAGTTTGATGAAATTAAATAATAATGCCATAATTTGCGCACAGTTAAATACCTTTACCTAAACAACTGAAAAGTAATAAAAAGCATGCTCTTAATTACAAAAATAATATTTTTTTTAAATCAATATAATCTGAATCATTGCAACCCTGCTAGGTGTACCAATTGTCAGACGACGAAATTGAAACAAAGAAACGTGACGATGAAAAAAGCCTCACCTTTGGTTTCTGCGGTCTCGTCCCTCGATACCTAAGACCGCTGTTTTTACCGCGAGTATTGTAACTCGCCGCTTGGACCCTCGATATTCGAAAGCTCGGGGGAAATTTCGCCGGGTCGTGTTCCCTGCCGCCAGGTGTGCCAGCGTTACTGGACAAGCCCGACCTGCTCCTTATGCTCGGCAACGGGGACATCCTTATGTCCTGGAGCTCGATGATGTCCGCGTCCGTGGAGCCGGGAAAAGGCGAGCTTGCTTTACTACCTGGAATCATGGCAAAAGCGCGAAACCACGTAAACATCAGCTTTCCCTTTTTCTCAACAAATCATGGGCGCTCGCACAAGTTGCGATCGTACCCTGACGCAACACTTGCGCGTGCTATTTTGTCCGAGAGATAACATAAAGCATTCTTTCATTGGCTAATCGCGCATCGCTCGCGTTATCGCGCAAAAAATCGACCACTCATTGTTCGCGCTATCATCGCAGATAATTAATAAAGCGAGCTACATTTATATAACCCGCGGGTCACTATCCGAGATAACGCGTTGGTTGTAAAATTTTTTGACACATTCATCGACCTTTAACGTTCTAAGAATATACGCGGCGGAAATTATGCTTTTCGCTTCATTGTCACTTAACTCCGCAAAAGAAACGGTATTTCAGAGATTAGAATTAATGGCAGATGCAAAAACATTCGACGGCACGTGTCTTGAATATCAATTTTCAACTCTTCAGTCACACGCGCGGAAATAAAGTTGGAATAAATTACTATAGTGTGTAACAGCGTTGACGTAAAACATTTTATTGTGGTATTTTAATAAATGGACCCTCGAAAGAGAGATTTATAGAATTTATTAGTGTTTGGTATATTGAAAATTGTAGAACGTTTACTAGTACTTTGACACTTGCCGAGTAATAATTATTTATGTAATAATTTTATGTCAGTATTGTTGTAGGTATACTGAGAAAAATAAGGCAAAAAAAATTACTGTTTTTAACTGTGCTTCAGATGTATATCTGTTTTTCAATAAAAATTGCTGTCTTTTAAAAGGAAAAAATTAAAACTAGTAATAGCAACTAGTATCTTTGGTTTTTAAAAACAGTAATTTTTATTGAAAGATGGACATATATCTGGAAAACAATTAAAGATAGTAATTTTTGTTGTTATATTTTTCTCAGAGCTTAATAATTTTTGTTCCAACTTTTTTTCGGCGCGCATCTGGATAGAGCTGATTTGACACAAATGTCATAATGTCAATTATTTTATATTACTCTTATGCGTGGCATTAAAATATATGCAAATGCTGACAGCTAGGGAGAATACGATTTTCCAATCTTAATTCCCATTTCGATCTCATTATCGTTTCCCTGTGAAATGTACGATTGCGGCATTTATTTTTTTTAAAGAAATGAACAGACGCTGTGTGCAAATAGGTACCAAGTTTGGATGAAATTGATTTCTTTTCCTCCGACTCCTTTTTCTTGCTCTTCTTTTTTGCCCTTGCGCCCCAGTACGTGTAGTTCACGGCAGCGTATTCAAGAAGGGCGGCGAAAACGAACACAAAGCACATCACTAAGTAGATGTCTATAGCTTTCACATAACTGATTCGGGGTAAGGAACTTCGAACTCCCGTTGATATTGTTGTCATTGTTAACACCGTTGTAATTCCTGCAAACAATGTTTTCGTGAGTAAAAAGAAAACGAATTTTCATTAACAACGACTTTTCTACACGTCAAATTTATTTCGATTAGAAAGCAATTATTTATCATTTTAGATTGATTGAAAAAATGGTTAATTATATTAAATAACCATTGGAATGTACATAAAAAACAAATAGTATTTAATATATACATATTTTAATTCGAATTTTCCAATAATCGTAATTAATTTTATTGTTTATTAATTAATTTTTAATTAGTATTATATTTTATTAATTAATTTAACTACTAATTAACTACTATCAAATTAAATTTAATTTAATACTGTATTATTAATGAACTAGTCAAACATAAGTAAATACTTAAATTTTGTGTCATTATAAAGTCATTATATTGTGTCAATTTCTCCACTGAAGAGAAAAACAAAAGAAAATATATAATTAAAGGAATTCGATGCATTAACAGAAGTAAAGCATTTAATTAAAATATATTAATCAATGTTTAACTTTTACTTTACAACAATGAAATATAATAAAATGTAATATGTAATAACTTGTCATTCACAACTAGGTTGTTTCATGTCTTTTAATAACGTTCTCGGTGTAATACCCCTGCGAGATGACAACCTTCCAATCGTTCGAGTAAAGAGAAAAATCGTTTCTTTGCTAAGACCAGTTGTAAAATATTGAATGGAGTTAATGTATAAGCATAAAAGTGACAATTGTGCAACTTTCGTGTTCTACTTTCATCTTTTCCGCGCTTTTAATGACGAGTTTAAATCTCCCACACAACGAAAACCAATTTCCTTACCTAAAGCGACGCGCGCGCTCGTCGCCTCGTGATTAATCCAAAAACTGACCCAGCTGAGCATTACGATTAATATACTTGGCAGATACGTTTGGAACACGAAATAACCTATGTTTCTCTGGAGTTTGAAACTGAGCGACAGCCTCTGATAAATTCCAGTTGCTAGTCTCTCTTTGCGGTCGTTCGTTTCGTACCCTATTATCGTAAACTGAGGCAATTCCGCCTCTTCGACACCTCGAACTGGCGTTTCCTTCCAATACATCACCACGTCGCGGACGGTGTAACCATCTAGAAAACGTTATTTTGCAACAGTTTTATCATCAGCACTTGTTGCCAACCGCTCGTTACTTTATCGCAGTATAAATTTTTATTTATAATCATTCCAATGGATCACATTTTTTTCATGCCTTTAAACTTGCCAAACGTCATTAAAAGTTTTAAACTGAAAATTGTATTTTATAATTGACCAACTTTTCACTCGGCGTGTTAATTGTTTTTGACGAAATTGTACTTAAAAATTGTCATTTGTCAATTGATGTCTGTCAGTTGCCGTTCATATACATACATTTGTTGGGTAAAACCACTGGATTAACCAGAGATTATATTGTATTTATATTTGTATTAGTCTTAATTATTGACTTTCAGTAGGCATAATTTAACATGATACGTTTTAAATTACTTTCATAAATACTACCAAAGATTATTGACAATTCACGTTAAGTTTATGTACTTTTAATCCCACACTTTAGTTCAAGTAATATAATTTATTTCTCAAGTCAAATCGATCAGTGAAGTGGGATCAACTCCTAGTAACAACATAATGCAAGTGGTTTTATGCTTGAAGTAATTTTTCTGTTAAGGATATAATTATATGCATTTAAATTGTACATTATTATTAAAACGCTTTTTATTCTGTGAAAGTAAATGGATAAGAAATGTGATGTCAACAAAACATCTGTTTATATCATAATTCTTATATCCATTGGCAAGTACTTTGTAGAAAAGAGTATAAAAAAAGTTACTATTGTTTTATTAAACATTATTACATTTGTTTATATTTTGTATTTTGAAAACTTTGATTTTTCAGTTACATACAAATTTGTATTAATGTATTGAACGTTTTAAGTTACTGAGTCTGTAAATTCAAAAATAAAATATATTCATATTACTGAGAATGTATAATTATTTATTGTCAAGTACTTATTTATTAACATATAAATTATTTGTTATGAATTTCAGATATTTCATTCTGACCGAAATTCACTACTCATTTCAATTAGACGAAAGTGATGACTTACAGCTCTCAATTTCGACGGTGCAGTTTTGTGAGTCAAGCGGGTAGTAATGCAAATCCATCATGCAAGCCAGCGTCGTAGTGAACCTCATCCCATACGTGACCAATCCATCCCCTGATAATCTCACGAGCTTGTTGCGCTCTGTTACGTCGTGTAAAAAGCTAGTAATATCAGAAAAAGGTAATGTACACAATTTTTTATTAAATTCAAATAAACTAATCAAGTGTAATCATTTGTTCAACAATTTACGTAATAGTTTTAATACATTAACCATTAAACATGTATAAAAACATCTTATACAATTCCTTTTGTATAAAGCATCTTATACAATTTTATATAAGATTCAATGAAAACATTAGATATAAAAAATAAATTAAAATGTTTGCAATTTGAATTCAGTTGTACTCGCCGAAAGAGACTTGCAATATATACATATAAGACTTTCAGTAATATTTTTGAAATTTCATCTTATTCGTCCTATCAGTGTTAGCACTAATAAAAATTCCAAATACTGTGCCCTTGAGGCATCAATTCCCACGAATGTGGTATACATCCATTTACAACTTGTAGTTACTGTTAGAAAGTTTTAAAACTACTTATCTTATGCACTCGGATTAAAAACATTTCATACGTTTCAAAAAATTATTACAGTAATCGTATATTTTCAGGGTATGAACCGAAAGTTGATTCATTTCTTCAAGAAGAATATTCATACTTTTTGGTACGAAGAATTTGTTACAGGTTTCTTTTACTCTAAAAGTAGTGCGGCTTCTTCGGTATTGTTCTTCTTCGTACATATAATTTTCTATGCAATTGCGCATTATTTTGTTTCCCACTGGTACAGATATGTATGCAAGTGCAGACATATGTACAAGTACCTAAAGTATACGAAGAAGGAAAGAGGGAAGGAACCTTCGCGCAGAGTCAACAATAGGTTAAGGAAGATCACCGAAACCACGTTGAATCGGTAATTTAGTCGTATTGTACGGCGATATGGCGGCGGGAAATTCGGAGGCCAATGTATAGTAGCGGGTCTTGCGGTAGCAGTCCAAAATGGGGTCAGAGTGCCGCGAGAGAGAATGTCCTCGCTTAAAAGAGAACTGTTTTGCATGAGCTGCTGTTAACCCACATCTATACATGCACACACGTCGTCGAACGAATCGATTCAAACTATCTTCCCATCCCTGGCCCCGAGTCTAATGTACCGCTATATCTTGCAATTTTTCATTACGCCCGAATAAGATACGAATTCGACTTATTGCGCAACCGTCCCTGTCACGGTTTACTCCCAAGCGACAATCATTTGGCTCGCTGCAGGCTGTAACTTCAAATTTTGATTCCCTGCTCGATGGACCGTCTTGTCGAATTTATCGCTTCGTCTCACGATACATGAGATAGATGGTGTAATTTGCTTGACAATTTTTCATGAGAGATTTACTTAAAAAATCGTTATTGTGGAAAACTGTAATGCTACAGTGTGTTTTCAAAATTTTTTTTTCGTACGTGTTCTTATATTAAACATTCTGCTTTCTAATGTTTAATCATTGATGATGATGAGAAAGATTCTCATTTTCTCTTGATGAGAGAATTCGTTTCATTTATTAATACTACCCAGATGAAATGTTATTAGGTGATTTAGTTAAACTATTTTGTGGTATTTAGTTGTTGAATTTAGTATTACTGTTCCTCCTTGTTGACTTTTGAAAAGTTGTGCTTTTTTTCGCCCTTGTTAAAAGTATTGTACTCATCATGGTGCAAAGGTAAACAATTGACAACGAGTGCAATTGACAATAATTGTAATTCTTGTAACAATATAAATATAACTAGTTGTGTGATTGCAACATGCAACATTTCCTTATGCTTCTTTTATTCATTGTTGTAATGTTAACTAATTGAAAAGTGTAACATTAAATAGATTATAAAACGAACCTATTTTTGTCGTTGGCGAAAAATGTGTCCGGGACCCAAATCTTTTCAGCAAAATCTCCACTCAAAGTTAAAACCTCCCCCTCGTGTGAAAATGCAAGCCTCTCGTCTTTCCAGTATTGATTCAGGTACATCGTTATCGTATAATCCTGCAAAATCACAGTACTGGTACGTCCTTTAAATACACGGATCATGCATCCAAATCTATTTCGTCGTTACTTTAAGGCAAGTACTTTACGCTTCGTTACGGACTCAAGGATTTTGTTAAGCAACGTAAACGAAACTATCCTAATTCAATTAGGTCAGTTACGTGGCAAAAATATTTCGTCGACATGAATGGATGCGCCAAATCAATCTCCGCACTTGACATTCTCCCAAAATGTAGATAATGAATAACGGATGGATACAAAATTTATGATGATAGGAAATGACACACTATGTGTCTTCATACTTTGGAAACATTTTCTTTATACTTTCGATGTAAAAGCTTGATTTTTACTATAGTTTTGTAGTCAGAGAGTGATATTTGATGGTTTATTTTATTGAAATGATAATTTGAGATTTATTTGCGGAATTTCTAAATAGATTAGAAAAATCTAGATCTAGATTATGAAGAATTAATAAAAAGTTGCTAGTTATAAAGAAATTACTATTTCTTTATAATTTATAAGAGATTACTACAACTTACATTCATCTATAAATACACAAGCATAAATATATCCCAGGTAGAAATTTTGTTAGTTATTCTCTAATAAAGGTTTGGTACTTGCAATTATTACATAAAAAATTCTATTTTATCTAAATTCGTAAGATGTTTGTCGAATACATAAAAGTTAAACTTGTTATAATATTCTTGTAATTATTCAAGTAAATTTCTACCTGTGTTTGCGTCCACGGATTTTTATAAGGAAAATAAATAGATATATAAATAAAATAAATAAATCTCATCAACGTTAATTCAAATCCGTTTTAACAGTTGCTTGCCCGAAGGCAACACAATTGTACAACAAAAATTTATAGAATAAAATGGCAACGAAAAATCCTTTTATTTAGTTTTTTCCGTTCCTTTGGAAATGTTTGAAGAATGTTATAAAAATTGATGCCATACCATATTCACTTCGGAAATGGCATCGAAACTTGCTATAGTGAGGTCCATTCCGACCCTCAAAGGATCGCCTGCAACACAAAAGCTATATCTAATTATCTCAGTTATAAATTGTGTATCGAATAAAAAAAAAAAAAAGAAGTATGAATGCTTCGATGAGGACGTACAAAAATTGAAAAGTTTCAGTAATTGGCGATGTGTGAAGTCACATAAAAAACATCTTTGCATTAAAGCGAGGGTAAGGAAGCGTGGTATAAAGATAAAAAGGAGACAAATATTAAATTAAAGAGGAGAGAATGACTCGGCCGATTCGAGGAAATAAAGTCGTATTCCTCTTTAATAACGTTTAATTTGATTGAGTTTTCCATACAAATAAGCATTTATGATTGTTTATTGCGGTGAATTATTTATATAACTATTGGAAGGAGGAAGGGGGGGGGGATTGCGCAAGAATGTGAAAATATTTGATAAGCGAGAAAATTTAATATTCCACGTTCGACTGGATTGCTAAATGGAACATCTTCCGACGTTTTCATAATTACAATGATTATTAAATATGCTTAACCATTTTGTGCTTTATTTTAGTCATCGAATTGTTCGTATTTTAATTGAAGACAATTATATTTAATAAAAATGAAATGATAATTCAGTTTTATAAACCGATATATAAATTTTTTTCTGTTAAATTGTCTTTGTGACAGTTTAGTTCGGACTAATTTATTTCTTTTTTATGGTGACAGTAATTACTAATTCTAGCTTAAAACTATGGTACTGAAAAATGAAACGTTTTCATGGAACTTAATTTTTGTTTTGTATTTACATTTTTTATGTCATTCGGATGTAAATAAATAATATTATTATTTTTACTGCATTAATTCGACCTTCCAAATATTTATAGAATTCAACGCAAACATTTCGACAATCATTTTTCTGTCGATCCAACAATTTTTTGTACTGAACCAAGAGATTATTTTGAGATTATTATTATTTTTCTAGTTAAATAGAAGAAGTTTATCTGAGTAAACTGATACACTTTTTAAAATTGTACATTAAATTTAACTAGAATCTGGCTTTTAACGAAAAAAATTCAAGCAAATCAATTAAAGGCAAACTTGTTAAAATATCGGGGCGAGAGTTCAGATCTCACGGCGAAACAATTTTTTTAATAACTCGCGTCCTAACGAAAAGCCGCCGCGTCACAAAAACTGCACTGTTCGAACGATTAAGTAGTTTTTGGAGGCAAAATCCGCAGAAGTTAATGGGAAATCGCGGTTAAAAAATTCCGGTCGCTAATCGATAAAAAAAAACGCGTTACTTCCACTCATCGCGCTATTCAATTAAAAGCCCGGACGATCGGATTGATGAATAGCCGGGGGAAATCGATTAAGAGCTTGCACGTCCATCAGATTCGCGATCATTTACTTCGCGCGGACGCGCGAGGTTATACTTGTGTAATCAAACGGCGTTAAAACTTTGGAATCAAATTTTCAGGCAATCGTAAAATTTTTTTTCCACCCGGATTACACGAAAGTAACGCGCCATCTACGAATCACAATCGCTCTATTTTCGTGATTTGTTAAAATTTTGCAATCACATCTTACTCTTGTTTACGCTTACAAGGTATCCCTCGTGCACTGAGAGAAATATATGAGTATATTTTACTAAGTGTTTTCGTACAGTTGTGATATATTATCTTTCTTTTAAATAAATACTAATATTATTTCACATATTACGATTTCATATATTACAAATTACCAAGATCTTGGTAATTAATAATAAAAAATTCATAATATATGAAATAATATTAGTATTTATTTAAAAGAAAGATAATATATCACAACTTTACGAAAACACTTAGTAAAATATACTCATATAT
>JABFPN010006320.1:0-11751 GCA_022817305.1 Leptoteleia sp. ZL-2020 | reverse complement strand
AAATAAATGGCCTTTATTAGAAACAAATAATTTTACTTTATTTCAAATAAATTTTTTCCTTGTTACAACTAAATTTTTTCAAATAAACCTATTTATTTAAAATTAATAAATTTTTTCTCTGGGTGTATATCTGGGTATATATGTGATATATAAATGACGTATATTTGGGTATATATGTGACATATATGTCACATACATAAATTTTTTACACGAATACCTCTTCACTCAAACAAAACAATGCAAAATAATTAATTTCATAATTTTCACCGGTTTAGAATTTAATCGGGAAACGTTATATGACTTCAGTTTGCGCATCATCGAGTAATTACCATCGTCTCAAAATTCCCCACGTAATTACCCCCCAGCCCTTCGATTAATCAGCTTTCCCACAACAGCATCCCCGCTTAATTGACTTTTTTTCCTTATATAAATAATGACGGGCATTATTTATAACGATCGGCTGTCCTTGTTGCGAGCGTGGAATGGGACAGAGATAAGGAAGAGAAAAATGAAATAAATCGCGTCTTGACTTGTGAAGTTAAACGTAAATAAAAGCTGATTATTTGGGACAGAAAAATAGACCGCGGCGTCATTTCGTCGAAATTTATGTGGACATTTTGCGTTTACTTTATTAACCGGTGAAACTGAACGGAGCAAGCTAATACTGTGTAATTGATATACGGAGGACGGTATAAATTGTAAACGAAAATGAAACCCCCGTGTAACTTGCGTTTCTATTTATTTGACGACGTAATAGACGTGAATTTGGTAAGTAAGTTGTCATTAATTTTCATTATCTTTGGGAAAAGAATAATTGTGCGTACGCTTTCGTTATTTATATATGAATACGTATGAGATTAAGATTGTATAACTTAATGAAATATTGTGACGAAGGGTCGGATATTATTAAATTAATTGAAATAAATTTTCATACAACTTTATATCTGATTTATAAAATATCTTGGAAAATGCTCCGAAATATTACAACTATGAAATTAATGTGAAAATTTTCCTAGAGTATAAAATATATAAAATATATAAATATATATAATAGAGCAAGTAGTATATGGCCCATATATGGTCCATATATGTTTGAACAATTTCATATAAAGAAATAAAAAATTCATATATGGACATATATGTTTCACCTTAACCATTTTATGGCCCATATATGGTCCATATATCTTTTTCCTTCATCCATATATGGTCGATACATAGAAACAATCGATTTCCATATAAAGAAATTATTAAAGCATATATGGCTAAAATATTATTGCCACATATCGACCATATATGGTCCATATATGGATTAAAGAAAAACATATGTGTCTATATATTAATTTTTTTATTTATCTATCCATATATAGATTAAAGAAAAACATATGTCCATATATGCATTTTTCATTTCCTTATATGAAATTGTAAAAACATATACGAACCATATATGTACCATATAAGTTTCATTTTTACTAAGGTTGATCTAAGTTAAGGTTATTTTTCAATACGATGATACGGATGTCAAAAAATAAATTGGGAATGAAGTTGAATATTTGAATCGGACATACATCACTCTAGAATTTATTGACGTTAATATGGAAGCAGCTTTATGACTTCTCATGCCGCTTGAAATGCGGAGCGTCTTTACACCCGCCGGAAGTTGTGTTCGTGTCGCGTATGGCAAACTACTCTGCGAGTTTTTAATCCAGCGTACAAGTGGCATTTCACTGTTCAAAGGAAACTGCTATTCTACTATTATTAATGATTTTTTTTTTCGATTCAGTTCGATTTTCGAGGACACTAATTTAGTTAGTTTAATTAGTTTTTTAGCTAAATTTCGACGACACTAACTTAGATAGCTTAGTTAGTTTTTTTTTTTGAAAAACTTATTGTATCTCTTTCAAAATTATTTTAGTTAGTTTTTCAGCTAAATTTCGAGGACACTAACATAGTTAGTTTAGTTAGTTTTTTAGCTAAGTTTCAAGGACACTAACTTAGTTAGTTTAGTTAATTTATTAACTAAATTTCGTGAACACTAACTTAGTTCAGTTAGTTTTTCCCCTAAGTTCCGAGTACACTAATTTAGTTAGTTTTACAAGAATCTTATATTAATATAAGGAATAATTCTTAAAAACTAACCATACTAACTAAGACTAACTAAATCTACATACACACATACACATATAACAAACATATAAATAAACCCCCCCCCCCAAGTCATTATAAATCATAACAGCAACCGCTAATAAATTTCTCTCGGCTTACTAATAATTTTTCCCATCGTACACTTAAATCAAATAAAAAAAAAAAAAAAAATTAGTATCGAAGGCTAACCGTCAATACATCCGTATCGCCAAGAACAATAAAAATGCCGCCTTCGATAAACCATCTTCCTTCTTGAAAATAGCAAAAGAAAAAAAAAACCAAAAAAAGAAAGAAAAGGGAACGGTTTTTTTCGCGCTCTTTTTCCCCCGGCGCGCAATCGCAGGCGAAACAAAGGATTGGAAATGCGAAACAATAACGAGGCGAAGAAAGCAACGTATGCAAAGCCGGAATGGCCAAGTTGGCGCGCGCGATGACGCTTTATCTAGCGTCGACTGCGAAATAATTGGACGCGGAGGCGAAAGATGGGTCGTGGAATTCGATTAACGTCCTTTTTCTGCAGGAAGCGCGCGCCGGAGTGTGTCAAGGATGCAACGCCGACGGAATCGACAATGCCGCGCGGTGAATAAATAATAATACCATCCCGATCTCCCCCCCTCCCCTCCCCCTCCTCGCCGCGGACCAACTTTGAATGTCGCCGTCCCGCTTCTTGCCCCGGCGCGAGCCCATCTACCGTCTCACTCCGTTCGACTCTTCCTCGTCCTTTTCTTCGTCGGCCGCGGACCGAGGTACGGCTAACTATAGGCGCTATTCACGGTTTACTCTTGCGCATTAATTGCCGTCGTAAATTGTTGCAGCTTTAGCCAAGAGTCCGCTCGGGACGGAACGAAAGAGCGCGCTCGCTCGGCCGAAGACGTTTCGCCGCGCGCGGTTCAATTTTTTGCGCATTCCAAACTCGCTCTCGTATGATCGCCGGCGCGCGCTTCCGGGTTCGCCGCGTAGGAGACACAACCGACGCCGGGGGACCATTGAATGAGTCGGGCGCGACGATTTGATTTAGTTTGCGCCGAGCCGTTAGCCGCGCCGTCGCGGACGCGGGAGTGGCCACGAACGATGCGCGCCGGCATACACGTTGCCGCTCATCCCCGTCTCGGTTCGGAGCGTCCTGTAACTGGCGCGCATTTTGGCCGATCGCCTTCGTCAGGATTTACACAGTTCGCTCGATGAATAGTCCTAGATGAATGATAGTCGATGCATTGTATAAAACGTGCCAACTTTTTTCATTCGTATTAATGATCAGATGTGAATTATTATTATTATTAATTTATAGAAATAAGATAATAAGCTTTGCAATTCTTTATCGTTATTTAATTGCTAATTAATTATACCGATAAGTAACGTGCATGTATATGACTAAGTGTATGTAAGGCTTATCTTATAAATTCAGCAGATTACTAGTTGATTTATAGTATGGTCACATGTGCCCTTATTTTGACTTTCTTAAAAAAAGTATATTGCGATACCTTGACACCAAGAAGAGGGATAATAAATTTCGATGTATTTTATTTGTTTGCTTCTTTTTGGGCAATTGCATTTTTGTCAAGAAATCAAATAGATATGTAAAGATTCGTTGAAAGTTAATATTAAATACACGTACCTTAGATGTGTGTTCAAAATTGAATTTTTGCATGCTTCTAGTGAGAGTAAATGAGAAAGTTTATTTACATTTGTTTATTCAAATTTGTCAAAAACATTACCTTTGTAAAAATGAAACATATGTGGTCCATCCATATTTTACTAGAGTAAAATTTACATATAAATTTCTCTGGGTGAATCTATATAAAATATACTAATAAGTATTATTAGTATTTAGTAATTTGATACTCGTTAAAGTGTTACATAAATATATAATTAATCAAAATAAATAATATTGATAAAATATGAAGTATTAAAGAAATTATGTACATCTCAATATCACTCCAACGATATCGCAATATTTTTGCAGTTCGTTGTCACAGCGGCATCATCCTGTTGTGGACATTGCGTCACTTTGTCAGTTTACTTGCATCACTCTTACTATATGACACTCATGCGATAATGCCAAGTTTCCTTTACGACAAGCGTTTATTGACCGAGGGCTTTCAAGTGTCTCTTGAAACGAGCAAAGTTGATAAAGTTGTGATAGCTTTTTAACACCCGAGTCTTCGCGGCATCAATATCTGTCAATAAATTGTCAATGCCAAATCGAAGTCAAAATTTTTCCCGATTACAAGATGATGACATATGAACCTAATTCATACGCAGGTATGAATCATTGAAGCGTCACATATTTTAGATGGAAGCCCTAGCGGATTGATTCCTAGTGATGGATGGATAGGGCTGCGTCCTATGCCATTTAATGCCTTATTAGGTTTAAATTACATAATTTTTCAGTATTTAAAACTTAATCTGTTTAATGAGGATTTAACTAATAGGATTTTAATTAACTCCCAGCCGTTTGAAGGACTTGATATTTATTTTACATTCATCTTGGGTTATACCGATTTTTCACCAGTTTACTTTTAGTTCATTATTCATTAGGATTCATTAGGGAACGTTATTAGATATATATAATTATAATGGGAACAGAAATATATAATTTAGTTGTATTGAATGAATCAAATATATGTGATGAATATGTTTTTTAATATAATATTTATGGAAGAAATTTAATTTATCTGTATATTATAATATCAGTTTTATATTATTGTAAAGAAGAGACGATACTTTTCCTCTTCTTTTCTGCCACCTCGAATTTTCATGCGTTTTATGAATTTTTCGGAAAAGGAATCTTAAAATTTAACATGCACAACCAGATAATACTATTGATTCTGTCTATAAATATCGATGACCTTAAACCATCCATCTCTATCAGTTCATAATAATTATTTTGCTTTGATTAGTCACTGTATTTGAATTTTACAAATCTTATGTTATGTATACAAAGATATTTATTCAAATGACTTTTTTTTAACGAGTTGTAAATTTTAGTGTATTATATTTTGATACATTGTATTCGTGGTTTTTTTCCCGAAGAACGGAATTCGCTTAGAAATATGTTACGGAAATTTTTGGGCAGTGAATTTATCGTGCCCACGTAAGGTATTTTATAAAATTGATCTTTTGAGAAATAAATATTTGAACATACATTTACAGTGTATATTAAAGTATATTTCTTATCTGAAAGTTCCTATTTTCTAACACGAAAATATTTGAGAACTGTTAACTAACATACAAAAAGTGTTTTGTTTTTGTCGGCTCGAATGAGTTTTGGAGAGAAATCCAAAGAAAGTGACACTCAACATAACTCAACCATTTTTTTTTTCAATCATCTCGATACTGGTTATTCCATATATTGAAGAAAAAGGAGAAACCTGCCGAACGATGTTTGTCCCTTGATCGGAAAAAATATGTTTAAAGAACGTAAAAGGAGATTAAAGGAATGGAAAAGCAAAAAAAAAGGAAACAAAAAAAGGAAGAAAGGAGAAAGAAATAGGGAAAGAAAAAAAAAAAAGGAAGGATTCGACGGAGGAACGTTATCTTTTGCATGATTGCTGGCAGTATTGAGCGGCGCGCGCTCGTGAATGCGCCGAGGGGGCCTTAACGCGGGGCCCACACCCCCGCAGAAATCACACGGGCTGGTGGGCGCGCGCGTTGCCAAGACGGCGGCGCGGCTTACGAGGCGGCTTGCGGAGCGTCTCGGCGCGCGGAGCCAGCTGCGTGTCCCGGGCCCATCGCAAAGGCTACGCGCTCGCGCACGCACACACCGCGCGGGCCGCTCGCCTCGTACGAGGGGACCGGAGAGGGCCCCGAGCTCGGATACCTGCCGCCAGGTGGCTCCACCAGCAGTGGCCGTCAGCGGGGTGCCTCGACAGTAATCAAACGGCGGCCGAAACGCGAGCATCGCGCGTCTCGCCTTGCGTGCACGTTGCCTCTCGTACCCCGAACCAGGATGTGATCCCACTTTGTTTGTGATTTATACGCGCCAGCAAAACAAATTGACGGATGTGATAACCGTCCAGCCGGTGCAGGCAGTTTCACTCAATCTCGGCCAATTTTCCCCGCAACCGTCAACCCAATCGCACCCGGAAATCCTTACCACTTTCTAACCTCCAAACCCAAAGACGTCGACTTGAATCGACCCGGTGCGCGTTCCGCTTGACTGAAAGTCGCGTCGAAATTTGGACATGCCGTTGGTCGAGTCGTTCGCGATTCGTAAAACGTTGGCACCGCATGTGCACCACTGATGGTGGTTGGCCAGTGAGCGCGACGGAGCAGGATGCAGCAGCAGCAGCACAAAGACGTGTCGGCCTCGGCCACCTCGGACCAGGTGGACTCACCGCTGGAAGTGTCCCCGAACGAGGCCGGCTGTTTGTCCAGCCTGACCTTGCAGAGCGTCGCGATGAACCTGCAGAACGCCCTACTGGCGGCCCTCCAGCGGGCGGCCCTGGGCTTCGGCTGCCCCGACCGGACCCTACTGCCCCCGGGTCCCTCGGCCCTCCAGGCTCTCAACCTGCAAGCCCTCGAGACCTACCTGACCTTCCACCGGCTGCACGCCAGTAGCGCGACCAACGTCGCCACCCCGTCCACCTCGGTGATCCCGGGGTTGCTCTCGCAGGTCCAGGTCCGGGCCTTCGAGGAGTCCAACGCGGCTGTGAATTTCGTTGCTGGACCAGTGAAGGGCAACGGGGACGGTCAAGGGGATTCCGCGAATTTGGCCAACGCGGCACCGAGCTTCGACGAGGAGGACGGCTCGCACTTGGACTTCGTGACCGACCCGGAGGAGGGCCTGGCCCTGCTGGATGATGATGACGTTTATTTGGGTGACGCGGCCGGCCACGAGGCTCTCCTCCAGAGAATAGCCGATCCCGGCGGCAAGGCCACGCCGAACCTGACGGTGCCGGAACTGCAAGTCCAGCTGGCGCCGAGCCCCGCGACCGCCGCCACCTCGGAGATCAGCCTGCCGCGGACCTGCCGGGCCACCAGACCCAAAAAGCAGTTCATATGCAAGTTCTGTCACAGGCAATTCACCAAGAGTTACAACTTGCTCATACACGAGAGAACGCACACCGACGAGCGGCCGTACTCGTGCGACATCTGCGGCAAGGCTTTCCGACGGCAGGACCACTTGAGAGACCACAGGTAAGCCTTGCGGTGCGACAAGTTGACAGCCGTAAAATTGTTTTGACAAGGACCCCCCTTTGTCACTGAGCTTTGATACCCTCTTCTAGTGCCTCTAGCTCTCCCTTTTAAATTCCCATAATATTCCATCGAAGTTCTAACTAATGCAGATTCATTTTAACTTTCGCAAATATAATTACAATACCTATAATTTATTATTACTAGTATTATTAAATTTTAATATACACCCTTTTATTATAAATAATGGTATAGGTATCAATATTCTAGTAGAGGTATCAAAATTCTAGTGACTAGAGGTGGAAGCAACCGAATATTGTTATTGTAATAAAATAAAAAAGTAAAAATTGTGCGCTTTCAGATATATTCATAGTAAAGAAAAGCCGTTCAAATGCGTGGAGTGTGGAAAGGGTTTCTGCCAAAGCAGGACGCTGGCGGTGCACAAGATTTTGCACATGGAGGAATCGCCGCACAAATGTCCGGTGTGCGCGAGGAGCTTCAACCAGCGCAGCAACCTGAAGACCCATCTGCTGACCCACACCGACATCAAGCCTTACCACTGCGGCTCCTGCGGCAAGGTGTTTCGCCGCAACTGCGATCTCAGAAGGCATTCGTTGACGCACAATCTGGGCATGGCCACGTCCCCGCCATCGCCCGGCTTGACCACCGTACCTGGATCTAGTGCCGCGGTCCTCCAGGAGACGTCCTAGCTCGTGATAAAAGCCGCACTCCTCGTCCCGGCCAGTCGCGCGACGCGTCTCGGATTCATCGCGTGCGACGTTATCGTAATTAGCAAGCAAATTAGTAAGTAAATGGAACGGCGCGACGGCGGCACTAATCCGGTGGACCGCCGCCAATCCGAGACGGCCGGTGTTAAGGGAATTGAGATGCGGCTATGTTTCGTCAGTTTTTTTTTTCTTTTTTTTTCTATTAACTACAAATTATACGTGTAAAATAAAATTTGTATTATTATTTTGTATTCAATGTTGTTTCATTTCATTTGGCCCAACGCTCACGAGCGGCATCCATCGGGAACCAGGGGCGTAACGTTCTTGTAACTTGTTCCGGCGTGAAATAGTGTCCAATTGGTGCTGATTTGGCAGTACTGTAATGTAAATATTTGTCCCCGCGTTTATGGAATGCAACGTATAGGAGAGAAATTCTTTTTTTGTTAAATGTTTCGCGCGGGTGTTGCAGTGTTTATTATCAATATTGGGAAAATTGATGCATTTACAGAACTGTGCTTAGGCTATTGATTAAGTAAATTACGCGCTATTGATTAATTAATAAATCGTAATGAAATATTTGGTATTTAATTTTATGACAATGAGGAATGGAACACCCGGTGTATTTATTGAGTCTTTGTTGACTTAAAGTTGTCAGTTTACATGTTATCCAACGTTTTGTCTAATCACTTAAAACCTTTTCAGAGCCGTGAACAATTTATATTAACAAACTGAGGATTAGTTTTAACATAAATAACAAATTACACGTAACGGGTTCATTATGATGTTATCTGTATAATAAATCCAGTCAGTGCTTGGTAAATAAATAATTTATTCAAAGTCCGAGGAATCCGATGTTAATCTTTATCATATTTTCAAATAACGTTAATGATAATGATAATAAAAAGATTGAATAATTAGGAAAACGGTCGCATGAAGTACTAAATAAATGTAACGCGAAAGATGTAAACTAACGATTTTGAAGTTAATAAAGACTCGGTAAATGCGCTATACCTTTTGGTCCCTCGCGGTCGTAAAGTTAAAGACGGAATATTTTATAAAGTAAAAGGAACATTGTTGAGCAATCTTCTATATATTGAATAAAACTTCATACTGTTAGTTTTGCTTAAAAGTATGTGATAAATATTGTTTATAGTTTGTATTTTAAAGTAAAGACTGTATTAAACGGAATAAATTATGATATTTATAAATGTAACAGGAAATAAACAAGATTAATAATTATTGATCGTTACTGTCAAAATATATATCTAACATAAACATGACCTATATTAGAACGTAAACGGGCCGAAATGAATTGATGCGGTCAGCGAGTGCAATAAATTCGACATTGTTAATAAGACAGTTTTTTTTCTTTTTTAATCGTCGAGTACATTTTGCTCGCAAATGCAACGTTTAACCTTTTGTTACTCGTTGAATGCTACTCGGCCATTATTTCCTACGATTCCAACGTAATACAATTAACGTGTTACGCAATGGAAAAATTAACTTGCTCTCGTGCAATATTTATTAAAACGTCCGTCTATTTGAGCGCGGTTTAAACGGCGCGCGTAACTTAACAAAGCGATTAACCGCCGCAACGAAGGCGATATTTTTCTCAGCGGTCGACGCGTTGGTCTTATTTTATCTCACGTCGACGGCGAGGTCACGTCCGTGCGATGTTTGGAAAAATGTGCAGATTTGCGGGTTCTCAAATTTCAGCGCGCGAAATCGGTAAGTCGGTTTGCTGAAATGCAAATCACCGGGCGATTTCGTCAGCTTCGCGGAATCCGTCTGGTTGACATTCGAGCTTGTATTTATGGAAAAATTCCAGAAGCAACCAGGGGGGGGGACCGGCTTGGTTTAGAGGTAGAGGAGAGGAGAGGAGAAGTGTTGGGGCCCGAGCGGATTCAGGCCGAAATTAATTACGGTCCGGACTAATTCGCGGCCTTGGTACACACTCAGAGAAAATTACAATGTTAGGATAACTAAAATCGTACAGTTGCTACCACAATTAGTTACCACATAATTATTTACCACAATTGTAAATATAGTTGAAGCAATTGTAAACTATAGCATCAATAACTATTTTCATCGGAACTCTATTTGAGAATTCTTTTTGGAGTCAATTGTAAAAAAGTTGTTGCGTTAAACAGAGTGGCATTTGAGTGCTATGGTATCCTAGCCTCATATTGATATCTCAAATTTTACCACCCTTCAATTGGTACCGCACCAATCCCAGTCCTCGTAGGCTTTGCTGGGTAAAAATAGAAACAAATGTTTTAACAACATCAGAACAGAGCTTACTGATACTTTAACTGACATCAAAGAATGGTACAAATTGCAAAAATTGTTTCCTAAAAGATTTTCAGACCACTTGAAGAACACCTGTTTTTACAGTGTATTACACAAAGCGAATTGCACTTTAGTTGACACTGAAAACGAACTTTATTTTTACATTTGGGATAATCGAAAATTGGTCCGATTGTGCCCGAGCCGAAATTAACTTATCGATTGGAAAATTGCCGGAGTACCGCGGGCATTAACGATTATTAACGAGCGATGATTATCCGACGGAATTAATCACGCGTTCGACGGCTACGCGAAATCACGTCGGAAGGCGAACGGTCGTAAATTATTGACGCGTCGGGGCACGGAGCCGGCAGGTTCGTTTTCCCGTGGCGCGTTCGTGGCGTCGATTCGACTGCAAATAGCCGATTGAAAATCAGTAACAGTTTGTCATTCGAGACGACTCCCGGTCTCCGGGGATCTTAAATTCCCCCGCGTCCCGGTGACCAAGCCGTGTGTTCGCCCGCTCGTATACCCACACCTCCACCTCGTTTATGGTTTCATAAACCCTTTGCGTGACGTTTAACCGCGACTTACGGGCAACATTACCCGCGAGAGTGCACTCGGCGTATGCGAGCGCGCCCGAGAAAATAATAGAGCCGGCCAATGAGGCGAGCGTTAAAGTTCACTTGGCGGACTCGCGTTCCTTGCCAGCCGGATAATAAATAAATAGTCGTTATACACTTTGTACGTCATACGCGCGTAAATAAGCAATGGCGGCTTATTTCGGACCAGGGTCGAAAATTAATCTTCTATCGGATACGGCGCGGCCCACGCATCCAATTATCCGTGGCAAACGCGGCGTAATTTACTCGCTCGCAGGAAAGTTCGCGCCCGATTCTCAATATGGATATTCGCATTATCCGTTTCCGTTTTCAGTCCCTCCTTGGGACAAACTTGATACGCCGATTGATCGCTCGACTATTGACGGAGATTGATGAGGTCGATCGCAATTATGGCCATCTTTCTGGGTCGATTCTTCCTAACCGGACGGACGAATACCTTTCGTCCGCCCGTTCTCTAGTAGAAATTAAACCGGGGTTCGTTTTAAATCTGGGCACTTCTGTGGCTTGGATATGGCCCGACTGATTACAGTTGACCCGGTTGGGACCATACCTGGACCAGATCAAATAACCTGATCGGGCAATGATTGGGAATGTAACGCTGGGTATTGATATGGTCCCAGTTGGGGTGCCATATTATAATTAGGCACCAGTGATATCCAGGCTTGGATGCCTGACCCTGACCGTATTTCAATCTGGTTTAAATGTTTACTACACGGAGAAAAATGTTAACCAAAATTTGGTTCTTTTTTAGCTGACCAAAATCTTTAGTTAAAATAACCAAATTATTGTTTCAATAACAAATAATTTTGGTTGAAGTAACTAAAAAAAATATTCTG
>JABFPN010006319.1:0-11753 GCA_022817305.1 Leptoteleia sp. ZL-2020 | reverse complement strand
GCAACAAGGGGGGGGGGGCTATTTTAATCCGTGGGGTCTGTTTTTGCGGCTGCATTTCGGACTACTTCCGGCCTGGAATTAGAAGTGCCAATAAAGTGAGCCTCGTACAAGGGACCTCGTTGTTTGGCCAAATGTATGTCAGCCAGTTTCAACTTGCGGCCCTTTTTCCTTCGGCTAACTCGTTTTGAATACCCAGAAACACGGGTCAATCGTTAAAACTGAAATTAAACATTTTTAGTTACCCTTTTCCAACCAAAGGGCATATATACCGCGCGATGGCTTTTTCAACTAATATTTCAACAATATTTTGTCCCTTTCGCCACGTTCAATTGTTTGTTTATTTTCGTCCAGTCCAATTTCCATCTTAAATTGGATTTCTCTTGAACTTGAACTGTCCCCCCTGAAGAATTATTTCTTGCAAAATGATTTTGAAATATAAGATCTTAGAGTGGGGGTCAAACCCACCAGTAGCCAATTTCAAGTATAACGAAATGGAAATTTAGAGAGTTACCAAAATATTAGAATTTTGTGCTTGTGATATTTCATACATTGTATATATTAAATATCATATAAGATATAGTATATACTTTGTTGAATATAAAAAAACAGGTATGAATGATAATGGACATATTGAGAGGAATTTGCTTATAACGAGTAGAATGTTGAACTAAAAACGAATGTTATTGGTTTTATAGCATTTTTTCTCCCCTTGAAGTGTTCCAATTTTTTTGCACGAACATTTCACCTTCCTAATTTTAAGCAATAACGTTGTAGTAAAATCTTACTTTTACTTGTAATTTTGATATTAATTTTTATTTTGCAAAATAAACGAAATTAATAATTATCGTCATTACAATGACAGTTATGCGAATGTAAAATATGGAATAACAGTACCACGATCGACAAGTAAAAGTAGTGCATTTAATTTTAAGTAATCAAGCATACAAGGATAATTGACCGAACGACTGAAACTAACTAACAAGATATTGGTCATTAGACTTCCTCGTGGCAGATACTATTCCGTAAGTTTTAATTGTTTTGCTCGTAAAATTGAGTATCGCGAGAAAAACCGCATTATCCAATACATCTTGCGACGTCGAAATCGCATTGTTGTAATACCGGGTAACGCGCTTTACTTTCTTGCCGCGGAAAAATTGTTTCATTTTTATTTTGCGAGCCGACTTTAAATGTACAGTTACGATCAAATATTTATAAGGTTACATCTGTTTTTCAGTTTACGGTACGCCATTTAGTATAAATTATGTAACCGAAGGTCATAAATTGTACTGAAAAAACGACGTTGCTTTGATTATGGAAATAAGTTGAAATAAGAAAAAAAAAAGAAAAAAATTTGAAGATTACAGAAAATCAGTATCGAAATAATGAAATTGCTATGTTTAGTTGTTGACGGCGGAGGCAAACAATTCTTATGTTTTTTCAGCAAACAATTTCCAAGTCAAACAAGTCGCAACGTCAAAATCCTAAAATAACCATCCTGTCACATGCTGCCCGCTCAAGTTCAACCCTTCCGATGTTTTCAATCCTTTCGAGTATCGGCATTGTATGCTGAAGAGGCTCGCCTACTAAAACGCGATTTATTCCAATAAAGATGCGAGTGCTTTCTTGCCGTGACACGACATTGATACCCGGGACTGTTTGAAAAGTCAAATGCCGTTGGAAATAAAATCGCGCGCGGCCGAAAGCGCAAGCGGACTTTTGCACAAAGTTGCGCGTGATTTGGAAATATGGGTTAATAGGGTTACACGTGTATCAATGAATATAAATGAAATCGCGCTTTGCGCAAGAAGAAAACTCGTTCCATTGATAAAAATTTGATTGCCGATGTCGCAACGCATTTTTGCAACTTCATCGTTGAATACGAGTTTTTGTTTATTCGCGCCGATAATAATATTCAATTTTCATCTCTTCATCTTTTTTTTTCTTCCTTTTCAATTTGACGTCAGACCACTTTTTCCATTTTTAATGAATAAATTATCTTTGTAAATTTAATTGAATATCACAAAGATAGCGCGGCATAATTAACCGCGGTTGAAAACTTGAAAAGTCAAGGCTTTAATATACCTGCAGCGGTATTAAACAAGCCGACAAAATATAATGCACTCGCTCGGACAGAAAAATGTTCACAGATCCACAATCTTTAATTTGTCAACGCTGCGCTCCAAACTAGAATTTTTTTCCATTCATCTTCCCAATCATGATAACTCGTAGAAGTGTCTTTTAACGCACATTAGGATATTCATCGTGTACAATATTAGAACAATAATTATATTCCAAAGGAATCAGAGTCTGAAAAGACTAAAAATACCTCGTAAAACGACCATATCCTTAATTAAATTAACGGAGTAAATTAAAGGAAGATAATTAAAAATGGGAATTACTGAAAGAGAGAAAGAGAGTTAACTAAAAATAACAAATGTAAAACCTTGTAAAAATAATATAACGAAGATAATTGAATGGGGGAGGGGATTGTAAATTGAAGTTGAGGAAAGGAATAAGTATTATGCGAGGAAAAGGAGGCGTCTTACGCGTGAGAAATTTAAATGAGAAAATCGTTGCCGGCAAAGTTTTGCGGCAGATATGAATAAATGTTGAATAAAACACGGCGAATAAAGGAGCGGGGGGGGGGGGAAGCGCGGTGACCCTCTCGCGCGTGGCAAGAAAATTGGTCCCCCGGCGATGGCGGGAAAAGCGCGCGTATAATTAATACCCGATCGTAAATTACCCGTTATATAACGCACTCGGCTGCGAGCCGGTGGACGATGGGTGTGCGTAATCGGCCGCGTCCACTCGCGGAGGAAGACTTAACCTCGGCGCGGAGCGATTAGCCGTTTGAATGGTTCGATGGCGCGAGGAGGGCGCACCTACGTCCACCGAGGCCCGTCATCTCGGCGAATAATACTTGCGATTCGTCTAACTGTTTTATCATCGGCTCTCGTAGCCTTTTATTTTTGTATAATAATTTCGTTACGTAAGAGCGCGCCGCCGGGGGGGAAGAGGAGGGGGGTGGGGTTGTGGCGGATAATTTCAGCCTGCTTAAATTACCTCAACGTGATCGATAAAGTATGCGAATTGTTAATGCAGCTTGAAAGGTAATTGAACGGAAAGTCCGGCAGTTAATATCATTTGATGATCAATAATAACGATCGATGAAAATTAATGAGTACGATTAAAGGATATCGTCGCGCGGGGAGCATTCAATAAAGATGTCGGATCGGTGATAGTAGGGAAAATACAAATTTAACCCGTCAACGTGTCCGAGCGATGATATGTAGACTTGATGAATTGCCCTTGTTTCGTTAGGAATTATTGTAATCGATTAAATGCTGGATATGTTTTTATTTTATTTTGGCTGATCTCTCGGAGTTGGATTTAACGATGGTTTGGATTCTGTCCTAGTTAAAATGAAGTCGGGAGTGCCCAGTTTTAATACGGGCCTTTCTGTGGCATTGGCATGGCCTGACAGATTACAGTTAACCCGGTTTTAATATTGCCCCGGTCGGGAAGTTGTGTTGTCACGTATAGTTTTTATTTATAATATAGTTATTAATTAATATTAAGATAAATAATTATTTTTACTTAATAACTCTTCTTAAATAAGAAGTGTTCGTAGTTTTACTCTACCTATCAATCCTTATTAACAAATATGTATAAAATATTCTGAAAACAATTTTTCTCTTATAATAAAGATTTTATTTTTTCTTAAAGTATTAAAAATATCATCGGTCAGTAGAAGCGAAAACTACGAATTATTTACATAAAATGATAAAATTATAATTTTATTTACGTCACTGCCAGACAAAATTTCCCGTGTTATTTCAGCGTTGTCGTTTTGAATCCGAAAATCGTGTCGTCTGTTTTGTCAAACGCGAGGGATACTGCCTAGCCGGTTTTCGCTGGAAACTCGTCGGGCCGTTCTTCCACAGATAAGATCCTGCGCTCCCCACGGGAGAAAAAAATTATCCGAGTCATAATTTATATTACTTTATTGAAATACAAGCAAAAAAGTGCGACGTTGAGAAATAAAGACGATGAAATTTGCAAGGCTGAGAGGTATCTAGGGACTTTTATTGCGCAATAAACTAGATAAGATTTTAGTTGAATATGTTCTTTGAAATTGTATCAATGAATAATTTTTTTTCTCTTCTTTCGTGAAACAAATTGTATCAGTGGATTTTTATTTTTAACGCAATAATGAAAATTAGCATTCTAGTTTAAAACATTGCGCATTATAAAATTAATGTTACAAGCTTAATTATTATAATTATAGCGAAGGCTAGTAACTTTTTTTTCTTATATTTAAACCAGGCCAAACGAGAAACACTGGATCTTTAATTGAATTAAGAAAATTTACACGGATAAGTAAATCATTGGGAATGTTTACAATTTAAAAACTAAAAATGCAAACATTCTTAAATAATTAACATCAAAAAGGCTAAATATAAGAACAGCTCGTTTCCTTCCTCAAGAGCATTCATCACTTTCTTTGTCGGAAAAGTGATTTGTTTTCGTGTAACAATGATAAAAGAAGCTCACTCCCCCGGAGTATTTGATTAGTTTGTTTATTTTTGTTCTATTTTTTTTATCGCCGAACGCCGTGTTTTGAAAATGACTTTTGAGACCTCTCGCGTAGGCCTTCGGTCCGGAGGGAGCTTTTTGCGAGCCATGTGTGAAAACACCCCCGTAAATGAGTTTAAGTAACGGTTTTTAGTGGGGGTTCGTTGATCGTGGGAAAGAGGCGAGTCAAGACGTTCGCTCAATCTTCTAAAACGTTGGGGAAATGTCTTCCTTTTTGGTTGCATTACTCGGACGACATCAGTCTTCTTAGTTACGTTGACGTAAAGTAATTATGTTTGTCACGGGTTTTGAGTAGTTCGTTTTTCTATTATTCTGATCTACAGAATTAGCTCACGTTGAAAATTAAATATAATTAGAAAAATTGTTTCCATTTAATTTTCACTTTATTCTTAGTCGCCGTTTCAGTTTTGCCTTTAATTTAAGCCTACTGCAAGGATTTACTTAATTACAGTGACAAAGGATTTCACTATAATTGTTCAAATTAACAAACAAAAAATTATTTTAATACAGAAAGTTATTTTTTATAATTATATTTAATATACAATTGATATTTCTTTTTTAATCAGAATTTTAATTGTCAAGTTAAAAAACCGTCACTGAGAATAATAAAATAATAAAAGTTACTATAGTGTCTGGCATTCTGGGATTCTATGCTCCAATGTTATGAACATTACTAGACAGTCTGGTAAACGGTATCACTTTTTCAACTACCAATTATCAGAACTGTGGTACCTCTTGTCACATTGTCAAACATTATTTTAAACAGGAATACATAGAGTCCAGGATTATTATACTATTTTTCTCAGTGTAACTTTAGTAAATATAAGAGAATGTCGAACAATAAGATGATAAAGTTTTAATTGTTGAATCAGTTATTTGTCTCAAAATAATGAAAGTTTGTGTTATAAAACGTGTATTCTTCGTAAATAAAACTTTATAATACTATCATCATAAAACTGCAAAATTCCAATTTTTACTCAACAAACGTGTGTTCTTTGAAAGTAATAAATTATATCTAGCTAACACATTGCCACATTTCATTAAACAAATAAATTTCCTCTCGTTTCGGTTCCCTATAATGCAGTTGGGTCCGTAAAATAAAATTAATTACCAGATACTTTGTCGTCTAAATATAAGTACGTACGTTTTCTCTATTTTCCCTCCTAGTAACAGTGCCGACAATAACGAAATCCTGCACTTCCTCCTCTGGCTGACTCATTTTGCCAAATGTCTTAAAAGGGAAAGCGACGAAGCCATTACATATTATTAAAGTGAAATAAGAGAAGGCAAAAAAGATAAATATGGCACTAATTTATGGAACTGAAGAACGAAACGTTTTTAATTATTGTATGTATACTAAAGTAATGTTTGCAAACACCTGGAATGTCCAATTAAGGTTACAAAGACAATAATATTGTTTGTTTACATCCAAGGGACATAAAAATGGATGTAAATATAAAACAAAAACAAGGTCTGCTTACATTTTGTATTTTGAAAACGTTTCATTTTTCACACTTTTCACTAATTTTCTAATTTTCTACAACTTTATTGCAGCAAGGATAAAGTAAAACAAATATATTTCACTGAAACAACCGAGCGTTTGTATAAATATTTTCCTATTAGAAATATAACCTTGCACCTGAAATGGAAATAAAGTTTTTTTCGAACGCGTCGCTCGAGGAAACAATTGCTCTTTTAATTAAAATTTTTTCCCCCATCAATACTCAAAGCGCACGAATCTTTGGAATGATTTGACGAAACGGGCAACGTAATATCGCGAAAGTTTGAAGAAGAAAGAAAGAAAAAACTGCCATCTTCGTTGAACGTTTCGGGTATTCCGAGAAGTGTAATGTAAAGGCCGGGCCGAAAGCGCGATGTTTCGGAATGCCCAAGAAAAGTATCCGTTCCCGAAATGTCACGTTCGGCACTTGTTCCGCCATGAAATTTGTTTCACGCGCGCATACATTAACGCGGCTCGAAACAAAGGGGAAAAGGAAGAAGAAGCCGAGGAAGAAGAAGAAGAAGCGGTCCCCGTTCTACCGGCACGAAAATAAACAAACGAGCGAAAATAAACCGAACGCGGATAAAGGGCGGAAGGAGCGCGGCCACATTAATCTGGTCCTTTCGGACGTCACTGCCGTTTCCTGCACAAATCAGAATCGGCTGTGTATATTTTTATCGCAGCCCACGCTCTTCCCGTCGCTAATATCGCTATACTTTTCCCGCAATTGACCGGGCTTTGTCGCTCCGATTGGGTAGTTAATCTGAAGGAAACCATCACCGAAACAAAGAAATTTCGTTATCCACTTCTTATATATATATATATATATATATATATATATACATATAAAATTCACGCAAAGACAAGCTGAATTGCTACACTTTAAATAGCAAAAACATGTTCTGATAAGCAAATGAACTCGGTCAAATTTTAGACAGTCATGTGAAATTAAATTAAATTAAGATGATCAGCATGGTCATGTAATAAAAACGAATATAATAAAATTTATGACGTCTGACTAGTTTGGTACGGTGATAAATAAAAACGATTCTAAGAAAACAAATTAGGTCCTAATTTAATTGTTATGAAAAGTTTGAATGATCGACTGGCATGATAAAATATTTACTTAAAAAGTTACTAATGTATGAAATATTATGTTTAATTTATTAAACATTTGTTTCCACTATGTGAATTTGTTTAATAATTACGAATATTGCACATTTTCTAATCTATATTGCAGAAGGAAAGGAGCTCTGTAAAGTGAGATATAGAGAGTGTAATACATTTGTGGAATAATATGAAATGAAAAAAGTTCAAACCGTATTTAATAAAAAACTAAAGTAATTAAATCTCAATTATACACAATTTTATACATTCATTAATTCTGAATTTGTTTTTCGGTGATTAAAACTTGTACAAATAATGTGTACCGTATAATGATGGTAAAAAGTAAAATATTCAATGTGTGAAATTTAGTTTCATTTTGATTACTTACTGTATAAATATAATTTTCAAATGTTACGTGCTAAGCATCCTTAAAAATTATAGAAACACAAAAATTCAATTAATCTTACAGGAATTTTACATTAAATTTGTTAACCGCCAATTCTTTTTTGACCAACAAATACAAGTATCGGCACAAATACAAATATTAATTATCTTATAATTTTACTCAGCGGCAATAAAAAAATTCAAAATGTTTGATAGTCAATTACAATGATCACTTAATTATAAAATGAAAGTCTAAGGATTAGAATCATAAATCAATGAATTGCGTTAAAAAAAAATCAAAATTCACAAAGCAACAATGAAATTTCACATATTAATTATAATTACAAATTAATTGCTTTTCAATAAATATTCTCCTTCCAACATATTACCTATTAATATAATATTAGTAAAACACAACTTGTATTACATTATAGCCGTTATATCTATTATATCACACATCATCAATAATAAACAATTATTACAAACTCCTGAATATAGAATATTATGTATTCAATATAAATTATTTGATACTTAAACTACTCCAAAGTTCAATATATATTATATTAGTTAATACGATAAAGATGGCAAATTAACTGGGGGAAAAATATTAGCGTAAACAATATTTTTTTTTATTTATTAAGATTAAAACATAATTAAATGAACGCAACAATGAAATTAATAGCAACAAATTGATGTCTGCAGTGTAATTTGAAAGCGGAATATAACCGAGGTGGTATTTTCCGCCCGTGTAACGCAATGTTCGCAAATATCGTAATATATATTACATGAAATAAACACCGAATACCGCACCGACAACACGAAACCCACAACGAGAAGCAATTTTAAAAATCACCAAATAATACAATAGAAGCGAACAAAGTATATTATTCCCCAGCGGAGGCCAATAATAATGGTCGCCGAAAACGTTCATGCGGGTTTTTCTTAGCGTGGCAGCACCTGTGTCTTTCATCCCTATTTAAAAGAGGGAGTATTTCAACGGCAGGTCATGACTAAAGTGACCCATGGGCCAGTGAATGGTACGCGGAATGAAAAGAAGAAAGAGCCAGACGGAGAGGGCGAAGGAAGGACAGATAAGGAAAGAGAAGGATCAAAAAAAAATATATATAACCAGCGTGGTTCTTTATGTGCCTCGGCTGGCCCCGAAGGAGGGGACCAAGTTCGCTTCTTATTCTATAAGACACCTGTGTGCCCGATCCGTATTTATTTATACCTGGGCCGCGCTGAATGCGCCACCCCCTATCCCTTTTTAAAGATGGGACCAGTGCGAGGGATGAGAACCCGTCGCGAATCTTTCAAAGGTCCTACCCTACGACCTTTTTCTCCCGACTCGCACGCACACGGGGGAGTTTTCATTATTTCGAACCGGCGAGAAATAATTCAACACGTGTAAATGGAGAATAAATGCGCGTTTAAAATAAAAATACGCTAAATATGGCTCTTTGTATGAAGTTTACAAACTTTGTACGACATTTTACTAAAACGTGTTAACAATTCAGAAATATTCCAACACTTTTATAGAATGAATTTAAAGCTGTGATTAAAATTAAAATTGTGAAATTAAAAATCATAATTACGACATTTTACCGAAACAACGACTCGCACAGTTAATAAATTAATTAATATTAATTAATACAAAATTATGCAACGAAGGAAATTAATAAATTAATAGCGAGAGGATTATAACTCAAAATCACTTTCATTCTTAAAGCCCATTAATCATAAAAATACACATTAAGGAAACGAAGATACGATAAAAGAAGTTGAACATTTCTGGTAAATCTCGTTTCGTCGAATATTGTTGGTGTATATATATATATAGTTCAAAATCGGCTTTCCTCTTGTTAGGAACAATTTTCGGTTCCTTCTCGATACACGTCTAAGTATCGAGTATGAAAACCGGTCGCAGAAAGTAGCAGCCTGTTTTTTTTTCTCTCCGTATAGACGGTTCACGATCCACGAAGCGACTGCTCGACCATGGTAAAAGCACTTTCTCCGCGATGAATTCTCTCCATCGGGATCTGCGATCGCGCAGTTCGCCGGAGCGACGAAAACTTGACCTAACAAGTTTCTAATTTTTTGGAGCAAACAGCTCACGATTCGCATTGTTTTGGTCCCATGGTTTGAGGTTTCGTAGAAAGAGAGAAAACGGAGCCTATAACTGGCCGACAATATTTATGGCCCAAAGTCAGGGTTTTCGGTCAAGTGGCCCTATTGAATTTTTCGGCCGCGCGCTATTGTTTTCGAGTATCGTATTTTATGGCTGTAATTTCTGGGGTTAAAAGCACTCGAAGCTTTTAGACATTGTGCTTCGCGTGATTATTACCTTTTACACTATTTCTCCTTTTCTCCTTCATTTTATGTACCACAACTTTACCGGCTTTTTATCACAAAGTTGCAAGTTTTAATTGAAAATCGAAACGTTTATAAAATTCAAAATATAAACAGACTTTGTTTCTGTTTTGCATTTACATCCAATTACATGGCTTTTGGATGTAAACAAATAATATTATTGTTTTCATTTCATTAATTTGACCTTCCAGATATTTACAAACATTGTTTTTTGCGGGCTCAATTTGAAAGACGCTTCGTTCTTCGGCTCCATCAGAAGCAATGAGTTAGCGGCCGGGAACCTTTATGTAAAAGTAGTTGAATCGAGTGAAATTCAACCGCAAAAAAAGAAGTTAAAAGTCGCGGTTTATTACATTACTTATTAGAATGTTTAAACTTGGTTGCGATATCTAAACACCGCACGTTTAGTCACCGCGCTCAACGGCAACACTTTTTCTCCATTGATTGGGGTAATTTAAAAGTGTTGAGTTATTTTTGCCATTACGCGTGTCAAATGTGACGTTCAGGGGGGATCGGGCAAAGGTCAAGTTTCTAATCTAAGGTTCAAGTTTGTCGGCTATGAAAATGAAGAGAACAGTTGACAACAAGGCCGAGCTGCTCGGGTTGTTTCGAAAAAATTGCTTTGCATACATATTTCGGATGCTTTTGAGGAGAGCGAGAGGAGCCGTACAATTTATGGATCGGAGTTTGTACCGGTTGATTTGCTTGCTGTTACCAGAAATTCGCCGTTCCCGAAAAATCCTCACCACCGCAATTCAAACGCGGGGCAAATAAAATAAATAAACACAAACCGTAAAAGCGGGGATATTACGTAACCGGAGATTTCGTATTCACGCGAGCCGACGACCAGTACGTCCTTTTCCAATGGTGATAATGAAAAATATAATTAATCACTCGTCATCACGTAACCGTGAAAGAAATTGGTCGGGGAATAAACTTTCTTTTCGTTTTGGCCTTCTCGTAAATTAGAAAGTGAAAAATGCGCGCGAGCGCGTGTTTATTAGCGTAATTTTTCGGTCGTTTCTTTTCCTGCGCGTGGGCTGCTTATTGTTCATCTTTGTACCTTTTTTTTTCTTTTTTTCATTTTTGGAAAACACAATATCTATTATTTTTCTAGAATAAAGATGACATTTTACTGATACTTGCAGGTGACCATCACGTTTTACATACTTTTACAAAAATTATTATAACGAAAAGTTATCCATGTAATTAAAATCTTTTAACGTTGCCTCGGAATTGAAAAAATTTGAATCATCATAGACAGCGCCGTTAATAAAATATATTACGATAAAATTGCGCGAGCTTTATTTCCATTTAAAACGCAGCTCCTTGTCAAGGTGCACTTCGAGGTATCATTCATTTCCAATATCAATTTAATTAACCGAAATGTTGCATTAACATTTTGCAATTCAACTATTAATTGACCGCTCGGTCCGGGTTGTACTTACGAGCCGGCGAGCGGAGATTTTAATGTTAAATTATTGTTAATGACTCTTCGACTATCGTTTCTGCAAAGTGGCGTTTCTTGGCACTCGAATGGGGCACTTGACTGGACAAGTCAATACGGAAGTGCATTAGTGACAGGTCGAAAGTTTCATGAACTTTACGCGTATTTCAAATTGCCTATAACTCCGGTATCAGTCGTGATACAAGAGACGTCATGTTTATAGGCCTCATAAGGCCCGGCTCTTAACTCTTCGATCTCGCGAGAGAGAACGAGGGAAGATGCGAGAGGAGGAAGGAAGGAGCGCGAAGGAAGAGGAGACGGGGTTGGGGGGGGGGGGAGGGGGAAGGG
>JABFPN010006318.1:0-11757 GCA_022817305.1 Leptoteleia sp. ZL-2020 | reverse complement strand
GTAAGTTGTCTGTCGCACAATATTCGGCGTCCGAATGACAGAGACAACAACAACTAGAATTCTCCACACTGCGTACGATTTCCATCTCTTATTCTTAAATTAAGAGGACTTCTTGTAAATTTGAAACGATATGTTTTAAAGTATAAAGGAATTACCTTTCGTTATAAAAAGGCATTCTTTTATCTTAAAATTATGTATTTAATTAATATAAAAGAAATACTTTAATAATCAGCTTACTTTTTTTATTTTAAAATGAAATATCATTAGAGGAATTTAATTTTATTTTAAGCAGATCATTTTTAAGAGTGCATATATGTATTTAATAATTTCCTTATGCACGCAGGAAAAAAGGTAGTGAAATTTAGTATAATTCATACCAGAATATTCCTATAATAAAAGGCAGAGCGACCCCCCGAATATTTTTATATACACACATTTCGTATATTAGTTCTTCTACAGGCATGGTAATCTGCGTAAATATTTTTAGTACACTTCAATTGTTTGTACCTAACCCATGTAGAAAAAAACGATCGGGCCAAGCATAGCACAAGCTTGGTGCCGTCGATCGGCATGAAACACCAAATGTGCATGGACCGTCATCGGCTATCCACCGGCCCGTTGTCGTGCCGATCATCGGCCGATCGACTTTAGCTGTTGATCGGCACATCAATGGCCGCTGAGAATTGAACCTCGCATATAACAATACACTATCGCAATACCCGACATCATTAACCAATACGCTATCGAATCTTAATAATTCTCTTTATGTTTAAATTTCTGTGGTTTGAAGGCTGGGATTCGCGATAAAAAATTATATTTAACATTACATATTTTTGAAATGGGTCAGAATATTTAGAAAAAGTAATTTTAGTCTTACGAAAATATGAAAACATACTTTAATATGATGGAACACGTTTGCACGCACGGAATGTACATAAACAAACTGTTACTGTATATTTCTAATTCATCTTTCAGATTTTCCCTTGTTAAGAATAACTTTTCTCATAAAACACGAGAAAAAATATTTACAATAGAAAAGTTCGACAAAAAATATTGGAATTTTCTGCATTTATTTCGTAAATATACATGAAACAGTATTAAGAACTACTTTTTTTAGTTTAAGTCCTAGAATTAAAAGTTTTTCCTATAGATTTATTGAAGTGAGTAATTTATTATGGCATTTTTTTATATTTTATTACAAATATGTTCATAAATTATATTCTGGGGTTACACTTCAATTTTTATGTGAATATTTATTCACTCATTTTTCTGCGTGTATGGAAATCAATTTTCAATCGTCCATATATGGCCATATATGGATTAAGGAAAATCATGTATGTATATATACTAAATTGTTAAAACATACATGGACCATAGATGGATCATATGTTTCATTTTTAGTAGGGATGTTATTTACTTTTTTATTGCATTTTTCATTATTTATTTTATTACATATATCCACCTTTTAAACTTGTAGTTACATTTTTAGTTACATTTTAACCCACATTAGATTAATACTAAATAGCAAAGTAGCAAATAACAAAGAAAGTGTTACGCCAAGATGTTCTGTAACTGTTGCAAAACAAAGAAAAAATTAATATCGATTTAGCATTCGTGCATCAAATTCCTACGATTCTTTTAATAGCTGGATAATTTTAACATCCCGATTATCTTAAATGCCCAACATGTTTAACCAAATCATTCAACTAAAATGTTAAAAATGTAAATGAAACTTTCATACAATTTCATATAAAAAATATGTATTAAACATTTCATATATGGTTCATATCTGTTTTAACAATGTCATATTGGGACATGTTTTTTTTACTGTTTCAATAAGATAACCGTAACAAAATTTGTTTAACTGTTATATATAATATTTCTGCGTGTTCCATTACCAGCTAGAAATTTTAGGTATCATTCATAAATTTCTACTAGTCCTCACCAAAAAATTTTTTCCGTGTATCTTTCATTCATATCTTAATCTCGTATTTAAGTAATTATATACTTGTAATGCATAGATAATACGGCAATTAGTTTAAATGTATTAGAGTATCATATAAATTGTCTTTATAAACTCGAGTGTTTGAAAAGAATACTAAAACCATAAGCCGATCAGCGCGTTGCTGTGACGCATCATTCAGACATACTACGAGAAATCATAAGCCAATAAAGGAAAGGGGAAAATCGTTTAATCGAAGTATAATGCTATACGTAGCACATGATTATTTGATTGGTTTACGAGATGTTGTTTACGGGTTTTATTTGCGTCAAAAAAAAAAAAAAAAAAAACTATTCCTGTTCATAAAATTCCACTTGAATTTTTATGAGATCATTATTTAATATCCATTTCGCATACATTTAATGAAATTTGTTCAATTTTATTTCTTATGGTTAATTAACATTGTTCTGAGAATTTTTCATTAATAACAATGATCGTAAAATTAGATCCAAAATTACTGTAATTTTAGTTCATTTTCGAATTGAGTGTGTATTTTTAACCGACATCGACTGGATTCTCCAAGTTAATTAAACGAAACTATTTTTCATTTCGTTTTCTTTTAAATTGCTTTCATCGAACGCGCGTTAATGCATTTTTAAACATTGTTCTTTTAATTTTATGAAAATTAAATTAATTTGTTTATGAGATTAATAAGAAATTTATTATAAAACAGTAAAAATCATTTCCAATTGTCTTTAAGTTAATAGATATTGCGATTAGGTGTCAATTGTAGTCGTAGAAGAAATTTCAGTATGGTATAATAAATTATATATCGTTACATGTTTATTATTTTTCAAAATAACTGGTGTAACCTACACGGAGAGAAAAGATCAAAAAAAATTACTGACGTTGTTTGTAAAATGGTCACAGACTAGTAAAAAATAAAAAATTACTAAGTGAAATTAGTAAAAAGTGAAAAAAAAATGAAATTAGAAAAAAGTATATTTTCTCTTCATATATTTGCTGCATGCCTTGACTAAGTAAAATATTATCTAAGTTAAATTAATAATATCAGCCTTGGTAGAGATAACTATTAATTTTGTAGTTATCACAATAATTAACTATGCAGACCTGGTTATATCTACTAGTCTTCGATTAGTATTTTTATAAAATTTAACAATAATTAAAGATTCTTGATTGTATTACAATAATTTCTTTCTTCCTTTTTTTTATTAGTTTATCCATCGCGTGTTTCTGACGAAGTGGAGTATAAATTCTCGAATGATAAGGAGTTAAATTTAGTGATTCTATTGCGTAAAGCCTTTCATTGTTTCTCACTATCTTTCTCTATGTTTATGTATGTAACTGATGCGTAATAGTTAAAAGTAAAACAATACACAATAAAAAAGTAAATTTTGACATTTTAAATGTGGACTAAAATAATCTCGAGTAATAAAAGAACAGTTATCTTCGTTACTACAATTGATGCTAAATTTACTTAAGGCTATTACTTATTCTTTCTAGGAAATTTTTAAAATTGTTTAATTTATATTGCAATATCGTTAACAACAAGCGATTTAATCGCATTCTAAATGTTACAAAAATGTTTTATATACAATAAAATGATTATTTAGCATATTTGTACAGTGTTTGTACATTGAGATAAATATGACAGAAAAAATTACTGCTTTTAACTGTATTTCAGCTACATGTCGTCTTGTAATAAAAATTACTGTTTTTTAAAAGGAAAATTTGCTATTTTATCTATAAATATAACATTTAAAACTAGTGTATTTTCTTTTAAGGAGCAGTAATTTTTATTAAAAGACGGACATGTAGCTTAAATACAGTTAAAAACAGTAATTTTTCTCAGTGTAGCATTACAAATATAGTATATTATACGACTGTAGAAGAGTGTGAAGTTGGCCAATTCACATGAGTCTCAAATAAATATGAAATTATTTTTTTTTGTAATACGTGTAAGGAGAGTGCTCTGTTTCCATTCTTTTTAGAAAAAGGGAATCATCTATTTTTAAACGTAGACGGAAACTAGTCATTTTCCACCCAGGAATGGAGAGTTTCCATCCTCGTCTATAATCAGCCAGTTTCCGACTTCTGAATATGACGGAAACAGGGCATTTTCCGCGTACGTGTTACAAAAAATAGTATATATATCAGGAACAGTACGATGATTAGAGACTCGTGTCGTAAATTAGGCTGCCTTTGTCTCGCACGGCCAACTTCACACTCGTCTATAATCGCTCCTAAACATTTATTATTCTTCATATTTATTAATATAATACTAGTTTTAATTAGCTGCTTTATTGCATATAATTAATTAAAAAAACTGAATGTTTAATGATATATCTAATTTATAATTTAAATTTTAAATTTGAAAATATTGCTTTCAATACCACTATTCAATTAATTTGCATTAGATGCTGCGAACAAATACATTAAAGTTAATATTATTTAAATGTAGTACAATTAAATGAGAATTTTAATTGAGTACTGAAGACAATCTAAAATAATCGAATGCATTAATCAAATTCTGAACACGTAATCTAATATGTTTATTTTATGCCTTTTTTTTATTTGCTGTACGATATTAGATCAGTTGGCATTATTATTCGTTGATAAAAAATTATATTGAATTTAAAATAGACGGAAAAATTATTTCGAATATATTTTTAGCTTCGTTCCATGTTACTATTATAATGTACACATTTTTCATTCACATTGACACTTCACGTGTATTCATCTTATAATTTTGTAATATTTATCAGGTTTTTTTTCATGCGCAAGGTTAACTTATTGAAATAATAATGGTGTAAAGTTTTGACATTAATTTAGCTTCAGGCGGAACTGGAATCTGCCTTTATTCCCCAGATTAAGATCGTACTACGAACACATTATTCTGTGTTAGATTTATTTTAGATAAGCGAGGAATCATTTTTAAAAGCTCCATACTTAAGAGAGAATAAATCATTAATCATCTGATTAGTGTTTTTCATGCAGTTCCCTTTAAAAAAGTATGTTAGATATCATCGGATCTTAATGACATTATGAAATACACAAGGTACCAACAGACCGGAATTTCAGTCCGGATAATCTCATAAACAAGTATAAATGAATATGTCATTATAAATATTATATTACTAATAAGAATCAGTTTATAATATTGTTTTATTATAAATTTAAGACTATCAAAATATATCATATATTCAATCCATTTTATCTACTTTCACATCGACATCTAATAAAAATTATTAACAGCGATATTACTAAAATATTTCGAATGTAATTTAGTATTTTACGTAATGAAATTACGTTGGAATTGTAAATAATCAATGAAATAAAATTTCGTCAATAATTGTTTCATTAAAGTATTTTATGTTGATAATTTAAAATTACTTGTGTACTGTACAGATACATTCCCATACAGAAAAAAACAATCGGCCCAATATCGAAGACCGTCGGCAAACCGTCAGTTTCCTAGCATGGAACAGTATCAAAGTATTTCGATAAACAATTCCGGTTATTTGAAGAATAATAATGTTATCAAAGAAATCGTGTTAACAATATGATGAATAGTTTTAAATTAAGCATAATTAAATAAGAAGGTTGTCCACTTATAATAAGAGTATTATTTTTTTTCAATGTAGTTTTGTTATTTAAATAATTTAATAAAAATTAAATAATTTATTTACTTCGGTACAGAATGAAAAAAAAACTTTCTTTAATTTATTTAAAACTACTGGCGTTTTTACCAGTTTTAATCAGTAGTATGATAACATTGTCACTATTTACTTTTTTTCAGAAGGTTTTTCTTTACTTGGCTAATCATTAATTGCTACAAGCTGAACAGATTATTAAATTACCGTTTTTATGTGACGATCATTAACAGCATACACGAAAAAAAGTGGCATGTGATTTATAACTAAATAAATATATTTGGTTATTTCTATTTAAAATAGAAATAAAATTTGTATATTATAAAAATATTTGTATAGCAATGACAAATAAATTATTTGTCTGCAACATTTTGAAATAATACATAAATATATTGGTGATTGAGAAAAAAAATTATATGAAAACAAAATACATTTGCTTATATTTGAGTGAAAAATAATTTTTAGGTGAATCACCTAAATTTTTATTACTCGCAGATAAATGGTTCGTCAAAGTGAACAAAACACTAGCGCCGCTACGTATGTGTATATGTATGTGTTAGCGAGTGTAAGTGGTTTTTTTATGTTGTCACTTTTAATCTAATAAATGTTGTTGATTTTAAACAAATAAAATACAATAGACGTTGTTAATAAACGACATATAAATAAATTCTTATTGATTAGTTTCTTTCAAAAATTTTTTAATTATTTTCCACCTTAAATTATCGAAGTCCAATATATTTTGGTGCTTCTGTTGGCATAATGAATAATGTTAGTATCGTAGCTGCCAATTCGCATGATACTGAATTATGACGTCTTACTACTCCATCTAAAATTTTTGATAATGACACCTAAACGGCTTTACTGTTTTAATAAGATAACCATATCAAAATTTGTTTAGTTGTTACATATAAAATTTCTATTTGTTCCAATAGCAACTAGAATTTTTAGGTACCCTTCATAAATTTCTACTAGTTCTCACCGAAAAATGTTTCTATGTATAAAATAATGTGCACACTGAAATAAAAGTAACGTTTCATAATCGATATCATTAGATGATTATCAGTTAAGTCAATTGAGGATTACTTCCTGCAACTCCATTGTATTGTAGACTTTAATGTAAAAATTCAAGTGACAATCGATAGAATCAACCTCCTTTTTTTTACTGTGTACACGTAAAACATCATTTTTGATTTCTAAACTGATTTATTTGAATACATTGAAGATTGAATTGGAAAATTTTCAGGCATACTCCACAAAATTACAGCTAAATTAATGCACAACTAATAACTCATTGTACTTAATACAGTAATTGCCCATTGTTCAAAAAAAAAGCGCTCGAAAAATGAATAGTAAATACAATTAGAGCCGTATAGTGAATTTTTGTAATACCCACAAAATGTTGATCGACCCATGAAAAAATTTTATATTGGTGGCATATATGTTGGCATATATGTGGCATATATGCGGGCATATTTCTGAAAACATATATGCCGACATATATACCGCATATATGCATACAAATATGCCGACATATATGACAACCTATATAAAAAATTTTTTCATGGCGAATGTGAATATTCGCTACTATATCAAAGTAGAAATAAATTGATTTTCGTTCGCCGAACGCGGACGACTGAAAAGACACAGTTCCCTCCTTTATGCGACTATAAAAGGAGTTCGTTTTGGTGCGTGACGTAATTCGCATAAGAAGCTCGGCAGCGACACGTGCGCCATTTGCGAGTGGGCATTGTTTTGCGGTAAGAAGAAAGGCCCGTTAACATGTGACGCGTTGGGCCTCGCTTGGGTCTAAAGAGAAATCTAACCCGGTCGCAACAGTGCGAGCGCTCGCGAGAGAGGAAGTCGAGAATGTGGGGCGGTGATGGGCCGCTTCCGGTGGTCCCTGTGCATTCACCGGGCTAGCTAGTCAGTCCGACTGTCCGCCGCTAAAACCGCAGACGGTCCGTCTGTGTCTCATCATTCTATTAAGCGTCGACCTAACGGCACAATAGAATGCCTTCCATATATCACACGAAAACATCACTTCCGGATTACACGAATTTTCGGCTACTCATTCGCTCCTTCGAGATCCATTCAATTCTTGTCTAAGACCCGCATCTTCCATCACAACTGCAGTCTTAACGCTCGACTTGTGTCCCCCAATGATAATGACAAAGCCGTGACCGTTTTTCACTTGAAAATCAAATTTTATCGTTTGATCCAAGTGCACGGAGAGGAGAGGTTAAGAAAAATTAGTTGATATTGTTAGTAAACTGGTCGTATACTTGTCCAAATTATCACTTTTATATTCAGAGCAAAATAAACTGAAAAAGATATAAAAATGTTAAAATAAATTACTAATTTTTATTAGTAAACGAGTTATATACTTAAGTTCTTATAACATTCCCTATATATCAATTTTAAATCCTATATATACATTAATAACTATGAAATTTAAAAAATATGTACAATATTTAAACATTATTTCTGAACATATATATAAATGGTAACGATGAAGTTTGACTAACTAATAATTTGTCTGAGGCAAAAATTAATCAAATAAAAGAAAAAGAGAATAATTATCTATGAGATATTTGGAGTAAAATTCATTATTTTATTTGAATACAATTTTATTATCTGGTTGGTAAAGTTTCATCATTAGCATTTACATGTGTTCGCATACAATATTTAAATATTGTAAATATATTTTAAATTTCATAGTTATTAAAGTATGCAAAATTTAAAATTGATGACTAAGTATTTAGGGTATATATATATAACCTGTTTACTAATAAAAATTAGTAATTTGTTTTAACATTTTTCTATTTCTTTCCATTTAATTTTCTCTTTGTGCGTATATAATTTATACGCTTCGGGACATATGCTTGATCTTTCCTAGTTAGGTTTCCGAAGATAATAAAAAAATCTACCAATTGATCAGTCATTAATTCGGTTTTTTTTTGCGGGCTCGCACTATATTGAGAAACAAAATACGTTGGTAACAAACAAATGAACTGAAATAAAATTCGGCGAAATTGCCGCACGAAATGATAGTGCTTTGCATGTAAAATATGGCATTATGGTAACAGTGACATGTGCCACTTGACATTTGTAGAGATAGAATTATGTCTGTAGTTTTTTATTTATTCTTTATTGTAAAGGCATTAAATGATTCCCATAGATATGTCATGAAAGCTAATAAATGAGATTTCTCTTCTATTCAATTGTGATTTTTTATTCGCAAAAATATATTTGGTGAATATTAATATTACAAAAGTTCACTATTAACAACAATAATTATAATACATGTGTCAAATGTGTCAATACAAATTATTTTGCATTAGGCAACTTAATTAAAACTGACCAATTGAATGCATACGAATTTAAAATTACACTGTTAACAATTTTTTTAATTACACTTATTTTTGTATACTTTTGTCATATTTTAACTATTTAATGCGATTTTGTGTAATAATGCGTGCACTTCATACAACTTATTGCCAAAATTAACAATTGAAATTGTGAAATAAAAACATAAATATAAATATCTGAACGTGTGTTACAAATGTAACAAATTAAATAGTTCGTTAGTATCCAAATTCAGTTTTGTCTTTTATACAAATTTCTACACCTTAATATACACTACCGGAAAAAAGAGCACCCTATGTTGAAGCAAAAAAATGTCCAATTTCAAATCAATGTAACTTCGTCAAATGTTAACGAAATTGCGTTAACTTTTTTTTTAAAATTAAATCTTAGATCTTCAACTTTAAGATCCTCTTTCAATGATAATTTTTTCAGTGTAAAATGTATGATCTTCTGTTACATTTTTAAAGTAAATCAAGGGAAAATTTTTAACACTTTGTTTACGACATCTTAAAGCTTGATCAATTCTGAAGATTTTAAAAAAAATTCAGCTTAATAAGATGATTTTTGAGAAAATTTTTTTGAGAAAGATTGAGAAGTTCTACGTAGACGGGTGGAAACACCAGTTATTGATGAAATTCACACTGAATACAATCGGCCCTTTTCAGGGCCAAATGATGTGCAAAATCCGACCAACAACCTTCATGCGGTGCACATCAGGTAACGCTAATGTCGGCGGCCTTGAAAAGTGTAACGTTTGTTGAATAGAATATGAAAATGATTTGACGAAGTTACATTGATTTAAAATTTGATATTTTTTTACTTCAACATAGGGTGCTCTTTTTTTCTGGTAGTGTATTATAATTTTCATTGAAATATATAAATATTATATTTGTACTAACATAATTTGTATAAATCAATAAATAAATTCATCACTGTAATAAAATCTTCAACATAAAAGGATAAAATTTTTCAACCGCTACTCGTGTTCAGCAAGAAAATTATTTCAATCCCCTTCTTTTCGTCCGCAAAAATTACGAGAACTCATTCGATCACGTAACAATGATTGTGAGCACTTTTTCAGCCCGACTTGCAACAACAATCAAATCAGATTCGCCTTAATAATCCCTGCATAAACAATGCGATATCTATCTGATTTCTCTCGGAGCGACCGCACGATAATTTCCCCAGCGCACCAAAATGCCAATTCGACTATTACCATATCTCCGTTGGATCTTTTTGAGGAATGCATTAAGCAACGCCGAATGCACGTTTTCAGAGTCACGTGACAGTGTCGTGTCGTACCGCAGTGCAATTACAAAACTAACAAAAGAAAAAGCCGAGAGTCAAACGAAGCGGGAGGAAAAAGACGCGGCGTAAACGAAGAAAAATAAGAAAAGGAAACGCGCGGCGTGCATAAAAAAAAAAAAGAAAAGAAAATAAGAAAAGAAAAGAAAAGTCAGCAGAGTAGACTTGAGATTTTGAAGAAGCGCGACTGGAACGAGTGCGCCTCATTGCACGACGAGGTCACGCGAACGTGAGGTCACTTAACTCTTCTGCTTGTTCTCCTTCTCTCTTGTTTTATTTCGAATCCGGCGCGAAGCGGAAAAGAAGCGAACGGGACGGGAGAGAAGGAAAAAAAGTCCCACGACGACCAAACTTGTCATTCGCTCGTACGTCATTAGCAATTAATCGTAGTCACTCGGCCGTAATTATGTACGCGATCTGATTGACCGGCGATAAGCTTTAAATGACGCCCAAAATTTCTGTAGAAGAAAAATAATAGCAATATTATATATATTTTGGATGATTGCCATTGTATTTTTCATATCTTTACACGGGAAAAAATATGCATGGCAAATTTACAGATTTTCATACGATAACTAATATATGTTAATTTTACATTGAACTTCTGTTATTTCAACAGAAGTTAAATAATGAACCAACATTGGATTCAATATTATGGCAAAACAGTTAAAATTACATAAAATTCTATGCATTTTTAGTAACAATTTTCTCTCATTGTATTAGGTAGAATATTGGATCAATTACAGCCACATACGGGTTATGACAATTATTGTTAAAACAAAAAAAAGCAATGTAGCTACCAGCCGTTTTGAAAAGATATTATAATTAGAAAAAGATAAATTTAATTTACTCAAATAAATTAAGCAAAAAATATAAAAAATTACACAAACATAAATAAATAAATGTATTATTATATTGTGACTGCAAATGTAGATACTTGCAGTAGCAGATTTTTATTTAGAAAACTTGGACGATCCACGAAGTACATATTAACAATTACGAGCAAGTGGCATGCTGGAGCCTCAGACCGAGAAGTTGCGCTTTGTTTTATGAAATTTTTGATGTAGTTATTTGCATTTTATAAATCATTAATAAAATAAATTAACAACAATTTAATTTTTACTAATTGTTTTGATTATGATTAATCAAATCGAATGTCTTGAATTGTATGATCGTTTTTTTCTACATGGATTATTATATTAAATTGAACATGGTTATAAGTTTCAAAGTGAAATTTATAATAAAATTCATAAATAATGCTATTAGTACTAGAAAAGTAAAAAAATCACTTACTGAATAAGTTACAAAATGTTGAGGTTAGATGGGAAAAAGTATTCACCCATGTGGAAATTACAATACGGCCCAGCACTGGCCCAGTACTGGCGGCCGTACTGCCTGTACTGGCAGCTGTACAGATTCTGTTGTCTGCCAGTACTGGCACAGTACTGGGATGATAACGTTGGCCGTACT
>JABFPN010006317.1:0-11758 GCA_022817305.1 Leptoteleia sp. ZL-2020 | reverse complement strand
ACTTTGCCAGCTGCGGTTTACAACGCCGGCCGTTATTGTAAACCAGTACTGGCACAGTACTGGCTGAAGCCCGTTAAACAAAACAATTCAACTGCCGTTATTGATCCGGCATACGACAGAATCTGTTCTCATTCGGCTCTTCCGCAATGCTGGGCCAATGCTGTCTGCCGTATGCTGGCAGCCAGTACTGGCCCAAGCTTGGGCCGTTTGTCAGTGCTGGCAATTTCCACATGGGGAGTAACGAACTTCGATGAAACGGTGCGGGCGAAATTCTCTAAGCGCGTAATTATCTTATTCAAATGGAATCCGGGGCCGAAATGATAATTCGATAAAAATTTGTCCGGGAAGGACACGTCGGTCGCAAATGCGATTTTGATAATCCCTCGGAGTTTATACAATGTCCTGGGCTGGGACGTGCCGAGGAAAAGGGGAAAAAAGAAAAAAAACAGTGAGTTAATATGTTTGACAGTGGCGGCACCGGAGTCGCACGTGAATTCCAATGTCTCGTGTGCTGAGCCGGTAGACAGTACAGGAAAGTACTACCAAAAGTTAGAAATAACCAGATTTTTGTGCCAGCAAATTAGGGTGCACTGAAGGAATTCTAAAAATGATGTTTAAGTTATCAAAATTTGTTTTGTATATTGAGAAAAGTATGAGAGGAATAAATATTGTATTTAACTGTGTTTCAGATGTATATTCGTTTTTCAGTAAAAATTACTATTATTTAAAAGCAAAGAAACTAGTTTTAAATGTTATATTTGTAAAGGAAATAGAATTTGTTTCATTTAAGAAATAGTGGTTTTTACTGAAAGTCGAATAATAGATCTGAAACATAGTAAAAAGAATTTTTCTCAGTGTAAGAATAAAGATTAACGTAAAATTAATTTGGTAAAAAGTGTCAGCTTTTAAGTAATAATTGTCGACAATTTTCCTTGTGGAAAAGAGTACTGAAAAATGCTGAAAAAACTGAAAAAGTCTGAAAAATCCCACTTTTAGCAATTTTCAGCATTTTTCAGTATTTTTCAACATTTTTCTGCATTTTCAACATTTTTTTCTACAAAGATTAATACATTCTGCTAACTTAAATTAGTAATTTTTCCATTTCTTCAAGTATATGATAATTTTTATACATATCAATATATAAATTTAAAAGATATATAAATATTAAAATTAACATTAACGTTACAATCTATCATTGTCCCAAGTTTCAAACGAATAATACTGTTTCACAATATTAATAACGTTAATAGTACTATAATTTAGTACAGGTTTTCCGTGAGCGCACGGTTGCATTAACCTACGACTCTTTCCGCGCGTAAAGAAGACCCGGCCCAGGACTCGAAATTAGGAAAATGACCGGTTCGCGAGGGACAGAGATAATTCGCGTGGCGAAGCACCGCGAGCTCAACTCGATGAGAATATAGCCGGAGGTACGGAGAGGGACGTAAAATGTTTCACTCTATGGTTATGCGTTTTGTACAAATTGCACGGTGAAATTGAAGGAATGATTTTGATTCTTTTCTCTGATTAGATTAGACGGTGCTTACCTACACACTGTTGCTAGGAATTTTTCGTTTCTTTCTTCTTTTCTCTTATTCACTTTTTTTTTGTTATTTTTGAAACAATTCCATGTGACTAATAAAGAAACTAAATTTACTACATACAGAAAAAAAAATTGCAGTTGGAATTCTATTTACATTAAGTACAATCTATTTATCATAAATAGAATTATTCTTACGTTAAGAATTTTTACAAATATTAAATAGAAAATTTATGAAACATAAGAAGAAGAATATTTGTGTATGTGTGTATATAAATTTATTAATTATATTCATAAATATTGTTTTTTACGGTTTACTTTTCATATATTTCCTTTTCTCTCATTGTAGTTTTTAGTTCGACAAGTATACTGCATTATTTGTTGAACTCTTTATTATTAGAATTATGATCAGAGAATAATGTACAACGTTTTAATTATTAATTGGACGGAATAATATGCTGGATAAACTTCATATAAATAATACCGGACGTGCGCGGTAAAGGATAAGGAAATGTAAATATTGAAAACATTTTCCTTTCTTGTTCTTTTAGTTGTAATAAAAAAGAACAAATAATAATATTGCATCGCGTGTAACTGAATGGAGCTTAGGTAATGAAACGTAATATAATTTTTGTAGACACAACATCAAATGTTTTGAATGTCTGAAGAGTATTAATAATAACGCAAGATGAAAAATGTAAATTACACTTTTCTACTTTATTTCTGCAATTTTAGATTCGTCGGTTATTGATTTATGCGAACTTTAATTAAACTTTGGTCAATAGAACTCTTCTTTATTTGTTTATGCTAATCGATGGTAGTTTTGTAACGACAAAAAAAAATTTGCTAAAATTTGCATCCGCTGTTTATCTTCTACATTGAATCCACTAATCGAACATCTTAGGAAAGATTTATGTCAATGTACTACTACTTTAAAAGCAACAAAAAATGTTGCTTATTTATTGTTATATAAGGTTTACATTTATTCTTTTTTTTTCCATTGTTTTTTACAAGACAAAAAAATTCATACGATTACTTAGAGTTGAAATAAAATTTGCGAAATTTAGTATTATTAAGTTGTTAGCGTTAAAATTATATTGGTGGTATTTTTAATTTTCATCGAATTCAACTTTTTCATTTGTAAAATTATATTTTTCTACGTCGATAATTCCGTATGAAAGGGAGTAATTCATTTTATAGGATACTGCGGAATTTTATTAAGAACTCTCCCTTCGCTTCTTGTTCAATTTCTGACTCTCTAAAACAGTCCATAGGAAATTGTTTCGTTTCTTGCTGCCGAGTTATTTGAAAGAAGAATATTTCGTACAATGATATTATTATCTATCCGCTTGATTTGCATCGAGTGCAATGCATACCTGAATATATTTGATTATGCATTTATTTTGCTTTAATAATTGAGATGCTCGAAAATGGTACATTTCACGGGGAAAGTAGGAATTAATAGCCTAATCCCATTTCTCATTTAATATTTACTCAATTTTTTTGAGAGCATTGTATTATGGTTTTAAGTAATATTAAATATAATTTATTCTTTGGGAGTTGGCGAAAAAATAAAACTTATTTATGATCATTATCCTTTTAAATTGATAACCAGACATTTTTATTTTATGGTTCTCTGTTCCGTCTTGAGGTTAAAAGGTTTTAATTTTTTATGAAATAGTAAAAATTAATGCACTTGCTGTAAAATTTTATCATCTGTAATGACACTTTATTTTATTTTTATATACCTATAGATGGGATATAGGTATATACCTGTAGATGGTATATAGATGTAATCTAACTAAAAATAAGTATAATTTAATAATATTACTGTTGTATATAGTAATTTTTTAAGAAATTCAATTGTATAATCATTCACTGAGAGAAAAAAGTATTAATTTTTCTTACATTTTTAAGTCTCTTTGTTTTTAACTCTCCTTGTTAAATTTTAGAATTTTTAAACTATTTTGTAACTAATTTATGAACGACACAAGTTAGCAATACCCAAAAGACAGAACAGAAAATAAAAACTTAGTCAAAGATGAGAATTTAGTTTACTAAAATTTAACATTCCTGGTTTCTAATTTTTAACACTCCTTTTTCACCATGTAAATAATTACATTTGCATTAATTACATTTACACAAGGGAATCAACTTATCTCGTCCTTTTTTTTTCGCCTACGCGAGGTGTTTTGAAGGTAATTTTTAGGGTCAACAAATTGGTGTAGTACACAGTGCATAAATATAAGATCCTAGTTGGGTTAGCTTATTACATTTTTGTGACTAAAAGAATTACGCAGGGTCAGGATTGGGATGCAAATGAGTAGTTCGGTTTAATCCGTACAAAGGAGACGGCGTTTTATTTACCCCACTTTATTTCGGGCTATAATCTGTGTGATATCGGCTCGCAAGTGGGGTAAATAGGGCCATTAGATCACGGTCCTTATCCGACTGATAGGATCCTTTATTAGATCCCACTATTGTTTTTAATTCAATTTTTCCTTGGGGTGATGAAATTTGGTATATCCTCACTTCAGGAATCCGTTACCATTTGTTTTATATATTAATTCACGTTAACTGACAGTAAAATAAAATAAAAAGGGCTAAACTGCAGAATACAGCTAATAACTGAATATAACTTTGACAGATGGGAGGTTAATTTCATACCATTAGATATATTTTTGTAAAAGAATGAAATATAAAAAAAAGTTTATACATAATAATATTCTTTGACTTTTAAATTTAGTTTCATTAGTTTCGTTAGTTTTGTTAGTTTTGTTAGTTTTGTTTATTTTTGTTAGTTTCGTTAGTTTCATTAGTTTCATTAGTTTCATTAGTTTTGTTAATTTTATTTTATTTTAATAATTTCCAAAAAAATTTGTTTTTAAATAAATAATTTGATTGTTAATTAATTATTACATTGTACCCCATTTTTATTTCTCTCCTAATGGTATCACACTAACCTCCCATCTGTCAAAGTTTCACAGTCATATTTAGTTATTGTCCGAATTCTGCTGTTTTACCAAAAAAAGCTTTATTTTGTGACCGGAAAAAGTGATTACAAATAAATACCGAAGGGTCCGAGGAGAGTGTGAGGGGGGAGAGAAGTCAGGTGGAGAGGGGTGGGGGTTAGTTTGGCGCAGCGATAAAAGAAAAACGAGCGTGGCATTAATAATCGAAATAAAAGGTCGATAAGCATCTGGGCGGCGGGGTGACGTCACTTGGTCCCGCTGACAACTCACCGTTGTTGCTCTTGCAGACGCAAGGCTGCCGGGTTTTATTTTCCAGTTTAATGGGCTGGCCTTGAGCGGGCAAGAAGCCTTCTCGTTTCTTGGCGGTCGGCTGCGGCGCGTTGCCGCCGGCGGCGTGGCCGCCCTGAACCAGCAGCGCGCTCGCATTTCCATTCGGGCTGCCCGCGCAAGTGGGGGAATTCAGGGAGCTCGGGCAACCTGTACTCGAACCAGTCGGCGATTGATATTCCTGCAGGACGACCCCGGTTGTGGGCACCACGCTGCCCCCCGAGTTCGGCGACGAGAAACTGTTGATTGTCAAAGCCGGCGGGTTGCCCGTCACCAGTGACAGTTGCGGTGAAAATGTGTTCTGATGAATCCCACTACCTGCAATCGACAAACCACTGATATTAGATTACAGTCCCCCGCCATCGACGCGCCATCCATCTCCAAGCAATAATTCCCCCCACACTCTTCAAAAAAGGTCCGTTTATTTTTTTATACTGGACCTTTATTGCCGCATTATTACCCTTCTCATATAGGCCCATATATGGTCCATATATGTTTTAACAATTTCATTTAAGGAAATAAAAAGTTTGTATATGGACACGCGTGTTTTTCCTTAATCCATATATATGGTCCATATATGGCAATAATGGATTTCCATGTAAGGGAAGTATTAAATGCATATATGGCTTGGATATTATATCAATTATTGCCATATATGGATTCATGAAAAACATATATCTTCATGTATGAACTTTTTATTTCCTTAAATGAAATTGTTAAAACATATATTGGCCATATATGGACGATATATAGGCCATTTTTGGACGATATACATGTAAACCATATATGCACCATATGTGGATCATATATGGACTATATATGTTTCATTTTTATTCGGGAAGTAAATCAATAAAAGTTGTTACATTGTCCCGATCAATTAATTTTGAATTAATTGAAATAAAAAATATATTTATTTGCTTAACTTGGAAAAGGTTATTATGTATCATTACAATCGAAAACAATGGACTTAGAAAATAGAAATAAATAAAATGCCCAAGTCACTTTACCTATTTTATAATTTAATACAACTCTTAAATAATAAAACTTTCCTTCGTAAGTTGCAGTAAAATTCTTATTAATTTAATTGATAAACAACGAGTCATTGGGAAAAAGTGACCCGAGCTAATTCGGAAAATTGTGCACATAAAACTGGTGGAAAAATTGACATAAACTTTAGGAAGAATTTGTGTAATGATACTTAAGTACGCTAAATGATACTAATTTTCTTATAAATATTCCAAACTCGTGCCGAGGTAAACTGAAGAGTTGCTCTGCCAGGCATTTACGAGGCCAGTGGTTAATATAAATATGGCAATATTTTACCATAACTTTTATCCGATTAATTTTGAAATCGCTTTTAAAAGCATTATCCCATCCATTTAAGTTGCACTCTCCATCTGTTTGAAATATTTCTATTTAAAGTCATCGAAATCGGACAGATGTTAGCAGTCTTCTAATGAAATCAATTCCAACTCATGTTCACCTTAACCTGACTTACTCGGGCAAACTGAATCAGACCGATGCAACTGGAATTCGGATTATCTAACTACGAATTAAGGATTTGTTATATAGGAAGTGACATTATAATGACCCGAATCTTTATCTTTGAAAGGAGCGAAGTAAATTAAATTTTCGCCGGTACACTTCTGTCGTTGACAATTTCTTTGACTTAACCTTTTAAGGTCGAATTGATATTAAATGATAATGAAGTATCATTACGTAAGATTTTTATCCGCGGTAAATGAAGAGTAAACCAAAAATTGTTATCAGAAAATATTTGATTTAGCAACATTATACTCGGTTGATGTGAATTATATAAAACGGAGCATTGGTAAACATTTCAATCGATGAGCAATATTTATACTTTACTTTCTTAATTAAAGATAACTTTAATTAATAAGATTCGCTGCAAACATGTTTGATTTTAAATCTGACATTTTAATTTCTTTGTGCTCTTCCAATAATTTAAATAGCCTCATTTTTCTTTCAGTTTTTTACAAATGTTTACCAACATTGAGAAAGAAAATATAGGATTTATAACTAAGGTTGTTTGGTTAAAGATGTATAGTTAAAAGAACCAAAGTTTTTGTTTCTGTAAAAGGAAGAAATTTTTGTTTATTACAACCAAATCTTTTTTCTCCATGAACGATAAAAGTCCCTTAAACAAGTAAGATGAATAAATAAGTTGTATCGTGCTTGTCAACAGAGTTGCGTTACGACTGAAAAATCATTTTAAGGAGAATAAACAACTCGTATCCTTAAACGAGGGACTTGAAAACTGAGGGGTACATAATATATGAATTTTTTCCTTTACACACTGAGAGAAATGTGGAACAGTTTCAATAATTTGTAGTAAACGAACCATATCGAGCAGATTTTCATTCTTTTTTTTTCAAAGTTTAGATTAATTTTTACCATAGTTATAATAGAGAACAATTTGTTCAAATATTTATTTTGTTCTGTTCAATTTAAAAAAAAAGATCAAAATTTGTAGTTGAATTAACCAAATATCTTAGTCAGAATATGTCTTTTAGTTACTATAACTAAAAATAAGTGTTAATAAAACAAAAAATTTGGTTCTTTTAACTAAATATCCTTAACCAATCAATTTTATTTATAAATCCTACATTTTTTTTGCTAGTCTAATATAAAATCTTGTATAACAATTGTTAATAAATTTTTCCTAACGTATTATATAAAATTTATTACAATACTATATTAGTTTATCAAATATTAAACATCTTATCACTTCGATGTCGCGTAGTAAAGTAATGTTTAATATAAACATTACCACGTGAGGATTATTTTATGCAATAACCAATAATATGTATGAATTCTTGATGTTAAATGTAACAACAGGGACATTTTTCTTGAAAGTCTTGAAAACTTTATTACGAACGATGCAAATAATAAAAGCGATTAATAACTTCATAAGTTAAATAAGTTTGCCAGGTTAATTAATATCCGATCGGGTTAATAAATCGTGCGATTCAAATTTTTCAATAGGCGTTATATATTGTTATTACAAAAAGGCGAAACGATCTGGTTGGCAGGTATATGACGGTAATATATCTGGGGAGTGTTGACGTTTTCGGCGAAAAAAAGACGAGGATGATAAATATTACTAAATGTAGTAGTAGCAAAGACTGCCAACGTTCCAAAGCAGTGTGACAAGAATTATAGCGTACCACATACTGAAGCGAAATTAAACTTCTTAGTATAAAGTAGGGGGACCTAGTAGCGGTTTTTGATGTCCTAATAATCGTGACGTTAAGAGCTTTGGGATCAGACTAATAAATAAGCCAATGATTTCATCCGTTTGAAATAAAAAAAAAATATATATATAAAAAGAGGAGAAAATGTAATGGAACAAATGCCGTTAACTTTAATCCATCGTCTCATGGAAATAAGTCATCTCTAAGCAAATTTGTGCTAACAAATTCTGAATTTGAATTACCGTGCGATTGGATGAGTTTTTAATATGAAACTTTATTTATTTGCATAATTTAATTGGGGCGAAGAGAGGGGGGGATATAGTAAAATTTCATTACTGTAATTTGCATTTTAGTGGTTAAATTTTGTAATTTATAAATTGATATTTAATCTTCCTTTTAAGCGCACTTTTTCATGTCGCAGATGTGTATAAAGCTATTCGAATCATTGAGTGAAAGAGAGGAGGAAAAGCCCTCTTCTGTCGGATTAATTGAAGGAAATCTCATATGAATAAACGAAAGAACGAATGAATGACGTTGGAGTGACTCGAAGGGTGACCGAACTTTAAATTATTAATTCGTTGTACGTGGAATAAGTGAAATATTGTAATGTGCCAGGCAATTTTGTTTTTTTTTTACCAAACAATTTTTACACTTGAAAAATAATAATGAGATTTGTAATGTGGTAATTTTAATATTTGCGATAAAGATAATTTTTTGTAAATTTTTATATTCACTAAGAATATCAAAAGGTAATAAGAATATATTTTTTTAATATTTAAGATGTATAGGATTTTATTTTATATATAAATATTAAAATTTATTAATAAATAACTCAATTTTTTTTCAATTTATTACAGTTTGTTCTATATTCTGATTCCACTTGCATACCGTTGATCAGTTTGTTTGTTGATAAGTAAAAAAAAACTCTGTTGAAATGCAAAAATTCAATGTTGTACTCAAATTTCATCAAATATATATGCCATTTGATGTATTATTACAAATCCAACGTTATTTGAATCATTTAACGTACACCAGCAAGGAAAATGTTTTTGTGTACTATTTTAACGTTTAAAAATGTAATTACAGTATTTACGTGATGTAACGAGATTGGAATATTTGAATGTAAAAATTCAATTAAACGCATACCATGTTTATATCATATATAAATATTTATATAATAAAATTTATCGTTACACTTATTAAGATCAATGGAAAGATAAGTTTTCGAAATAATTTAAACCTCTACAAACATATTTCTTGAATAATTTGCAGCGTTAGATTATAATTAATTAATAATTTTTACATGTTTACACAATTGATCACTGTTAACGATTTTATTAAGTGACATAAAAATATAATTTATTAAGCAACGCGAGATTGAAATGTTGAAAATTATTGCTGTTCTCCAAGAAGTCACCTAAATTGTTTTTAATAACCAAGAGTGTACGTATAAAAATTCGTATAAAAATTCGTATTTTGCTAGAATACTTCCCTCCGTGTACCGCACTAAAGTATTCTTTATTGAACTTTATATATTTCAAACTACAGTTGAGAAAAAAGTTTTATTCTTATACCTTTACTACCATTCTTTTTACGATATTACATTTTGATTTAAAAATGGTCTCGAATGGAATCATCCGGAGTATATATTCCGCACTTCTCTGCAGTAATACTCAAAGATTTATTATACCGCGTTGTTTTCATGATTCCGTTATTCAATAATATTATCAATATGCTCTTGCTTAAATGTTGATATTAAAGTTTACATCAGCGTAATACCAATGAGTAATATCGATGATATCAATGAATTGTACAGAAAAATAATCCAACAAAATTTATCGCACTGTTAACAATCTTGGAGTAAATTTATTCCCCGGCGTTATTTTCTCATCTATTAAAAATTACCATACATAAATCCATAATCTTGTATGGCTGGAAGTTTAAATAAAATTATTCAGGAATTTATGATTCTAATATTAATCATGGCATAACATGAGTACACTTTCAAATGAACTGTGTTTGTTAAAAAAGATATATTGGACTTTTCATATTTATTCAATCAATAAGCAAAATAAAAAGTGAACATGCTTTTGTCCTGTATTTAGATAAAATTTTGCAAAACTTTGCAGTATTTATTTTATAGGACAATTTATTATTTTAGTTGGATAAACTGAGCAGAGTTTTCTGAGTGTAAGCATCAGGAATACAAATAAATATCCACCATTTTTCAATAAAAAAATTAAGTAACTCAATAACATTGGCCTTCCGGTACGTTCTTTGTCTTCAGCGTTAAATTTACCGTGCTTCAACTGTTTAAATAAATTTTCAAATTGACATTGCTAATAAACTGGTTACTCACAAAAATTGAAAAACTACTATCCTATCTTAGTAAAAAGTGTCGACATTTTGACATATATTGTCAACTTCCTAAGAATAACTGTCAACAAATTGACATTTTGCAAGTACATAATCAGTTTACCAACAATGTCAGTAATTTTCTTTAATCATTTTTTCCACGAAAGAAAAAAAAGAGGGAAAAAAGAATTATAGTTATCTCAGCACCAACCCAAATCAATAGGCATGAATATTAGATATGGATTTGACCGAATTTTTGCCGTAATTGCGAGACAAAGGACGCATAGTGACCGAAAGGATCCCCCGTGTCTATGGTGGTGGCGGTTCGCTGCATTTCCCGAGAAATCAATATCTAATACAAACCGTGATGCAGATGATGAAGTCCGGTGGCGAGATTGAGGGTGTGCTGGGTGTGCTGGGTGTGCTGGGCATGGTGGAGGCTGCCGATGTTGACGGTGCCGACGCCCTGCAGTCCCAAAGTCGGCTGTCCCGGCGGCGTCGTCAGGCTGGTCAAATTTTTCGCGAAAAATTCCAGCTGGGTTACGGGAACGGGGCTGTAGGGCGAGCCGGGAGGAGGCGTGGGAGCACCCCAGGTGTACCCACCCACTCCCACACCCACTGCGGCAGAGAACATACTCTCCGACACTGAAACGAATAATAGTACTTTCATTTAATCAACTTCCTCCGGCAAATGCTTCGCTTCGTAATGTCCTGGTTCGGACGTCTCCTGTTATTAACGCCCTTTACATATGGCACTCCAGTATAAAACGTTTTCAACATACAACATGTAAACAAAAACACTTGTTTTGTCCTTAGTAAACGTGAGACATATATGGTCCATATGTGTTTCAACAATTTCATATGAGGAAATAGAAAATTCATGTATGTATGTTAATCCTTAATCCATATATGAACATGTATGGTCGATATGTGGCAATAATTGATAGAATATTATAGCCATATATGGTTTCAATAATTTCCTTATATGGAAATCAATTGTTGCCATATATCGACCATATATGGATTAAGGAAAAACATATATCCATATATGAATTTTGTATTTTCTTACAAGAAATTCATATATGGACATGTATGTTTATCCTTAATCCATATATGAACATGTATGGTCGATATATGGCAATAATTGATAGAATATTCTAGCCATATATAGTTTCAATCATTTCCTTGTATGGAAATCAATTATAACCGTATATCGACCATATACACGGAAAGAAAAATAGTATGAAAAAGTACAACGTTTACTATCAAATATGTCACCATAATGACTTTTTTGAAATAAGTACACAAATACTTGAAAATTATACAACTTAAAACGAAAAAAATACGTA
>JABFPN010006316.1:0-11758 GCA_022817305.1 Leptoteleia sp. ZL-2020 | reverse complement strand
CGGTCTGATTATCTAGTCGGGTTCCGATATGGTCCTAACCGGGTAACCTAGAAACCGGGTAACCATGCCACCGCCACAGACGGGCCCGATTTAAAACCGGGCACGCCCGGTTTCATTTCTACTTGGGACCGATGAAAAATCGGCACCGTCTCGTGCGAAGCCCGGCAAAAGTTTCGTTGCCTTCGGAACCGGCAAGGTGGACGGGACGGTCCGGACGGCCGTTCCTTTGGGACGCGCTCTGTTATTATTGGCCCGCGCGTCCCGGCGGATAGATAAAAAGCGAGGATTAAGGATGAGCAAACAAAAGAGCGGCCGAGGGAGGACGGGCGATACGTTGGATCGCGTTGAATTCGCGCGCGCTCCGCAGTCCGCGAAAGAATAATGGCCTCGTTTGCCCGGCCAGGCTGCAATTAAAAACTTTGAAATCCCCGAAGAAAAGTGGCAGGAATGCGCCCCGGCTAATCGACTCCGCGAGTTTGAACTTAGTTATAAATTAGCCGGGGCTTTTGTGCCGCGCGGCGAAAGGTGTCCGGGGGTGGGGGAGGGGGTTCAGGCTCGCGGGTCCGATGCTCCGCGGAACCGAGAAAAGTGCATAAAACCGCCGGATAATTAGAGGCCGATTATATCACCGTAATGGCCGCCGGTTAATGATGTTGTTGTTTGATGCCCCGCGTGGCCCGTTTATAATCAATCGAAAGGGAATTAGCGGATTGTTATTATACGAAAATTGACGTATTCGTGCCGATCGACGTGAAATATTTCACCAACGATACAGTTATTGGCTACTTTAGAAGCGGTAATTGGCTGTGTTTTGGGAAATTATGTCTTACGTCGGGCGAAAATCTGTCGGCAGTAAATTGTATATCTTTCGGGGCTTTAACTGCGCGCGAGCCCGGCGCGCAACGTGAAAATTGATATTTGTGAAATATTTAATGAAATCGACCGATGATACCGTGCGTTTAATTAATTAATTTTATGAATTAAATTGGTAGTTTCGAGGATGACGAAATACAAAGTTATTTAGTTTTTTGGTTTTGTTTGTTTTTTTTTTTTTTCATTTTTTTTTCAACATTGCCCCATATACATAGTATAAATTACGTCACTCTCGACTTAAACTTATGAACTTTGTTAAAGATGTAGGCAAATTTAACTTATTAATCATTTTTTTAACGAATTTTTTTCTCAAATTATCAATTAACACAGGTTAAAGAATTAGTTTGCCTAATCCATATGGATTTAATATAATTTGCAATAACAATTAAAATTAGCGTATCAAATGCTTTTACAAAATATATTAAAAATGTTCATTGACTCGATCATTGTTCCCCTTCATTGAACCCGAACATGCTATAGAAGTTACATCCTAAAAACGCATCGACTATTCACCCTCAAAACATTATTCTTTTTAGATTGTCGTAAAATAGTAGATCCTGATAAGTCTAATTCATAGTATCTAAAAAAAATCATAAAATACTAAACGTTACAAATATTGTTAAAAAACATTATTGTTACATAATGTAATTAAAATTGATCAAAGTCATTTTCATTCTCCAAAATTATTCAAATAAAAAAATATTTTATTACTTAACAATATCGTTTCATAATAAACTTTTATTCATTTTATAAATCCATTATTTATTCAAGATTTCTCCACCATCCAAACCAAAAGTTACATCCGCTTCAATTTATTCCCGAAGTAATCCACTCAATATCCTTAAGTCAGTCTCGCGGAACGTTTTCTCGCGATTATTAAATGAGGGGAATTTTGTCAAAGTTCGACCAGAAAATTGCGAAATTGATTTTGCCGCAAAACTTCGTTCCTAAATAATTCGTTTATTATAGCATTACGAAGAACATTTTACACGTCAAGATACATTTTATTTTCAAGTTTCCACCCTTGAAATCGAACTTTATTCAACGTTGCCATTGCCACAATTAAAAACAATTTTGCAAAAAATAATTTCACCTCTTTGCCTATATAGCTCTCTAATTGCAATAATCAATCCAATAAAAAGATTACCTAGAAATGAATATCTTACGTATATTACAAAAAGAAAAAGAAAAAGAAGAAAAAAAAAACAATTATAATTGGATCGTAATTTTATTGGCATTATGGGAGGAAGTGTCGGTGCGCGGAATAGACGGTGGCAATAGCTTGGGTCGCATTACAGGTTAACCGGGCAGGGTAATCATGATGATTCCGAGTTCCGGCGGGTCATCATCTTGTCACGGAGTCACCCGCGGCGAAAACGTAGCGCGCGTGTGCGCGCGGCATGACCTCCGAAGTCCAAAAGAAGAAGAAAAAAAAAAGGGAGCGACGTTTTATGGACGTCATTTGGTAGCTCCGCGGCCACGGGACCATCTTGCTCTCTCGCAGGCGCAGCCTGTTATTAAAGACGATTAAAAGATTCCACTGGTGGGCGTGCAATGTGCGCGCATCGCGTTTCCACGATTCGTTTTATTGACAAGATTTATGATCCGCGATGCAACGTGCCTCGTGGACTCGCATCCCGATCATTCTTTTTTCCGTTTTTATCATTGTTTCTTTTTTCTTCGTTTCTCGCCAAACTCGATTATTCGTGTCCATGTGGGAAGGTGTTGCGAGATTTACAATGATCCATCGGAGATGTTATCTCGTGGTAGACAATTCTTGTCACATTTATCTTCGTGCATGTACGCGGAGTAAAAAGTTTGATTAAAACATTACTATGCCTTATGGTAACATTGACATAATAAAGTTCAGTAATTGTAATTGTTTACAGTTCAATACTGTTCCATATATATCCAATATACGGTACATACACGTTCCATGTACGGTCCACGCATATTCCATACATATTCCATATCAGTTCCATATATGGTCCACGCCTGTTCCATAGATATTTCATATCAGTTCCATATATGCCCCATGTACGATCTATATCAATTTCATGCCTGTTCCATACATGTCCCATATCTGTTCTATATCCGTTTCGTATACGTTCCATATATGTTTCATGTATGTTTCATATATACCACGCATATACGTCGCATTTATGCGATATTTATTTCGCGATATCTAAATACTGAAGTTACAGTTCTTCCATGTGGTTCAAAAAGCACGCAAACGTTTGTTTTGAACATGTTCAAACATGTTCCAACTTCTTCGAACTATAAAATTTCTTAACCTTTCGAACAGTTCACGAGCCGTTCGTACATTCGACAGGCCTACTTTTTACATTTACACAAATTACAACGCAGCCGTATCTAATTATCCCGATGCCGAACATCTCAATCCCGGAGCGGGCTTTTTGTTTAATCATTTCGCTGGGACAATGTCGAAGCCGAGGATAACTTCACCGGCAAGCCCTCGCTGCGAGATCCAAATAAATCAATCGACGCGAGGCCGTAAATGAATTTCCATTATAATTCGCACTACAATAAATCCCACGTGATTACTCATAATCGCGTATTAAAATTGACGGGGAAATTAAGCATTATCATTTATTGCCGCGCGCGCGAATTATTATCACCGATAAATAACAAAGTTGCCTATCGTAAAAATGAAAATGGATGCTGTTAAATGACGAATCGGTCGTGGCGCCGATACTAATATGGCGACTGCTAACACATAACCGGTAAGACGGCCGGGGAAGGTGGGCTCCGTAGCGAGTTGAAGGTGATATATGCCTCGTTCGTGTACCGTGGTAGGAGAGCGAGCCGCGCGGAGCCTGGTGGGGGGCAGGTGAAATATCGCGTGGGTGCGAAATAAAATGGTGGCTCCGTAACAGCCGCCAAGTGCCGTTTAATAAAAAGTAAACGCGCCCGCTCAAACGACGCAACGCGACGCCAGAAATTAAAATGCTTCCCCCCCCACCCCCCACCCCCCACCCCTCAACAATTCTTATTTCCGCCACCAACTGCTCCGATTCCTGTGACGATTCATCTTACGTCTTCGCACCTCCAAGTATGAGTATATGCCCTGAGAAAAAACGTTATATTTAAAATGACTAAACCTTCTGGCGTTGCAAGGATATTGTCTATAGCTTCTGCTATTTTACCATACCGTTGAGGTAAATTTTCATATTCAATACACTGAGAAAAAAGTTATATTAAAAATTACTATACCATATGAGTTCTGACAGATATTGTCTATGGTGTCAGCATAATTGCTATACCAATTATAAAGAAATTTTCCATTTGATATGGTAAATTTTTTTTATATTAGTGTTGTAAATTTGTCTGTTATCTTGGTGATTATTATCATACTAGTATATTAAATTTTATTATATCGAATGGAAAATTTCATTATAATTGGTATAGTAATTTCGTAGACACCATAGACGATATCTGTCAGCACTCATATGGTATAGTAATTTTTTATATAACTTTTTTCTCAGTCTCAGGTAACAGTTACCATGAATCGTGGCAACTTTACAAGATCATATAAAAAATTTTACCATACCATATAAAAAATATTATTATATTGGTATGATAATTATGTAAACATAGACGATATCCCTTCAAAGACAGAAGGTATAGTAATTTTTATTATAACTTTTCTCTCAGTGTTCATGGAAATTTTCAATCATTCCTTTTTTGATACTTTTCCATGTTTCGTTCTTTTAATTAATATTATAATTTAAATAAATTGATGACATTTCGATGACAATCGTATTATAGGGAAAATATCGATAAAATGTTTAAAACGTCATAAGATAAATTAATTTGATATTCAAGCTGTCTATTTAAAAGCGTGCTCCATTGATTTTGAAATTAATAAAACCCTTGCAATGTAACGAGAATTACTTATAGTCGGCATAAAATGTCAAGCAGGAAGGATGTATACGCGAACCTCATTATTATAACGTCGCAAATAGTCTTGCTATGAATTTTTAATCCTACCGTACGATACAGTATAAAAATAAAAAGAACAAAATAATTCACCGTTCAACTTTCAACGTCAAGTCCGCGCATTTCTTTATTTAAAGTACACCGACCGCATGCATAATTTTTTTAATCCGAAATTGTGATCGAACAAACAAGTGGAAAGTATTTAACAAGTCAAAGTCGTTTACTTCCCCTTATCTAATTGAACACGAGCAAATTTAATTAAGGTATTAAAACTTGAAACATTTAAACAAACTTGTACAAGTAAATTAACATTTAATTCAAATTAATTTTACGACAATAAAATATAATTCAATGATCCACATAAAATTATTAAATAATTTCTTAAGCTCTGACCCAATTAATTGAATTGAAACAAAATTCTTTGAAAAGATATACTTAAACGTACATTTCCATTGCACTATCCCTTGAAAAAATCGATCAGCTTCTGATCAGAATATAACTCCCAATTATTAATGCATGAAATAAACTTTCTACAAACATAAATATTGTGTATAAATATTTTTATTTACTTCTATCCGTACATTCTAATAAAACAAATAAAATACAATACACGCTCGGACGTACACTCAGACAAAAAATTTTCTATTCTTTTCTTCAAAACAAATCCATTTAATATAAATGGAAATAATTCTTTATATAAATATACGTATTCTAAGAATAATGTATTCTTATTATAAATAGAATTTCGCTTTGTCCATATAATGAATGGAAATCCTATTTAATCTAAGAATATTCTATTGCTCTTAAATAAACATATTTCTGAGTGTACCTCACCTCCCCTCTAAAAAAAAAAAAGAAAAAATAATAAAAGAAAGTGTAAAGTGTCGTAAATAAAGTATTATTGAATGTCCATAAAAACGCGCGGGCCAAATAAACGAACCGCTCGAAAATAACGTTAAATTATCGCGAGCGGCCGCGTTAAGAAGTGGGAAAAATTAATCAAATTGAACGATCGGCCGGACCCGGTGGGGAAAAATTGTGCTTCCTTGAATCCAAGAGACACATATTAAGCGGTGTCTTGATCCGCCTGCACGGTTCGTATGAATGTACCGCATTCGTACAATGACGTATAGGAATGACTCGCACCGGGGACGGCGGTCTTCGAACCCGGTAATTAAATAGCTGAACCCTGCAATTAGGGCCACTAAATCGTGGCGGACTCTGGACCCAACCAACGGAGAGCCCGCCAGACACAAAAAACAACACCCAAACGCTGCTCGGCCACTCTCTCTCTCTCTCTCTCTCTCTCTCTCTCTCTCTCTCTCTCTCTCTCTCTCTCTCTCTCTCTCTCCCTCTCCCTCTCCGTGTTCGCGCCACGCATTCCCGTTTCTTTCTTATGCGCCAAAACTCACGTATACCTACGGGCTCACCGACGTACCGAGGGGGTGGCTTTATGAAATGTGGGAACGCGATCGGAGAGATACATCAAAGAATACCCGAAGCGATAGATCGAAAGCAGATTGCCAAGTTCTAACAAACAATTGTTCTTGCAAAATTGTTAACAAATAATAAATGGGTCGGCCGTTTAATTTATTATAAATTATGGGTCGGCCTGGATGGTACGTTAAGGTTGAGAAAATATACCGAACTAGTGTAATCTCGGAGTGAAAAAATAACGAGGAAATACTTCTTCTAATTTTTCTAGATATTAGGTCTAGAAATAAGTATCTGCTATTTGACAGAAGATGTCATTGATAAGTTGTGATTAAAATTGTGTAATGTAAAAGGTCACAAGGTTGGACATCTTTTGATAAAATGACCTTGAAATATTTACGATTTTTTATCAGCTTCAGATATGTTTTTTTTTTTTTCGTATGATGTCGAATTTTGTGCCAAATAAACATCATTTGCTGGATCTTTTGATTTACTTATTTTCAACCTAAGGTCGAAGCAAAAATCAATTGCTATAAGTATATGGTAAGGCTGGTTTAAGTGAGGAAAGTTGTCACGAGTGGTTTCAACAGTTGAAGAACGGTGAATTTGACGTCGAAGACAAAGAACGTAGCGAAAGGCCGAAACTTACCTTTACATTACATTAGGAGTAACTCAATAAGCAATTTCAGATTATTTAAAAGCAATATCCACTGCAAATTTAATCATATTTAAACAATTTTCTATTAATCCTATTGATTCAACATTAAAAATAGATGTGATTTCAAACATCTATCTCTCCAAATCTCTATCCAATCTACATGACCTGTCCAAAATACATGAAAAACATATTTAATAACACCACAAATAACTTGTTACTCGCTCCTTTCCTTACTGAAATTTCAAAAAGATTATGTTTCATGAAATACGGCTCGGTTGTTTTGACATTATCTCTTAAAAAGAGTGGAACGGTGGTGAATTCAAGTGGAGTGTAAAGAGAAATTTATCCGGCCACGACGAGGGTGGCGAACGTAAGTAGAAGAACAATCGGAGATAATGGTAACAAACAGTCTTCCTTCCTGTACAGAACGACGGAGGCGCCCCCCCCCCTACCCCCGCGCGCCGGTATCAGGGTCCGATGCAGCATGATTTCCGTATGCAAAATTGAGTGTGTGCACGCACAAGAGGCCCGCGAGATGGATGGCCGAGCATCACGCTCCGAGCTGTATTAAAATATCAGATCCTCCCCGCGCTGCCACCCCCTTTCTCGCAAACGCGCATTAAATCATCCACCCATCAGCCTCGTGGCTATCTTCGGGACCTATCGCAGGACCCAAACGATGCTCGCCATTTTGGGCCCTTTGAATATCAAAGACAGTCTGGCCCGTTACTCGGTCTAGTTTATTTTCATACTCATCTAGAATAATTTGCTTACTATAAATATGGAAATTGTCGGCGATAAAACTGCGAAAATAAATTGAATTTGCGAGGAACCGGATCAGACTGCGTTCGAAATATTGCCAATGTAAGCAAAAATGAAAAAAAAATCTTTACAGACATTGTAAATAATCGTAAACACAATTGTTATGCTACTAGTAATTATTTATATTATAAGAAAAACTATAGATAATAGTAGCAACTGCTGCGAATTACAAATATTACTATATCATAATCATTTTGACAATCAAATGCTTTATTATGATGATTATATTTTATGATTCTTAATGTATTCAATTTATATTAGATAAAAAGTACAAAAGTTTTACAGTCTGGTAAATGGTACCATATTTTCAAGTATTAATTATCAGAATTGTAGTACCTCTTGTTAAATTACCGAGCATTATTTTATACAAGAACACATAGAGTCCAGGATTACTATACTATTTTTCTCAGTGTACGATCAATCTAATTCCGACGAATCTTGAAATACGAATAGTCTCGTACTATAATATATAAATATTATTCTACTTTTCACCAAAACTCTACTTAAATATTATCTTTCTGTGCGAAAAATGGAAATAATCTATAAAACGTCTGGATATACTCTCAAGCAGATCTTTATAAGATATCTAGATGAAATCTGAACAAGGTCTGGAAGATGTCTGGAAGCTTAATCTAAAAAATTTAAATTCCACATATGCTTGTTAAAAACGTCAACATATAAATATTAAAAAGATAAACAAATTAAGCCATTAAAGTTTACTATACATTCATTTGGAATTTGAATGAAATAAATTTCCTATTTGAAATAACCTCCCCCTCCCCAAGACTAGTTCTAAGGTTATTAAATCCAAAAGATCTCGACAAAGTATGTTGCTGAAATAAAAGTCCCGATTAAGATTGGACCGGGGAAATGTTCGATGAATTCATTTCCATCCATCACGCGATAAAGCTGATTGTTCCAATTAACATCCGCCTCGGACAAAAATAATTACACCGGGACGTTAATTTTGTAGTTAAATTTCGATGTTAACATGCAAGCGTACGAAGGACGTTCATCTTGGCGAGGATCTTTTCCCAGCCTTATACGTGATCCCTCGGCGCGCACCGCAGACTCTCTCGCCTGGTGTATATTGGACCGCGCGCAGACGATTTAATTTTCTAATTATCGTAACGCTGCTTGATCGGCGCAACAGCTATCTTCTGGTGGCATCTCCGAAGAAGAGAAGGGCCCCTCCCCACGTATATAAAAGCTAATGAATCCCCCGAGAACCCGGGCTCAAACTCAATCTCGACTAATATCCGATGTTTTATAGTGGACGGTACGTACCATCGACGCGCAGCATCAACCAACGAATAGCGCACTCGCGATAGATATAAGTGAATTCATTCATCAATTCCACTTGCTCGTTTATCATAGGGAAATTTTTTTTCCTTCCGAGTTCTCGCTACACGCATACTTGGACGAAATTTATTTCTCACTTAACGGAAATTGCTGTTCCTATAATGTTATAATAATAACACTGAGTATTTTGTAATTAAATTTTTATATATTTTGTAGATTTAATGAAAAAATTTAGACGCGTTGACTTTTTACTGATAGAAACTGAAATGTTAAACCTTGACAATAAATAGGATTTCTTCACTGCAAAAAAAAACCACACTGTAAAAAATGTCCACTTATTTTAACCGGATTACTTTAATAATAAGTGGATTTTCCACTTGATATTATGATAAGAATAATTACATAAGAAGACGGTCATACTTGAAATACACTGAGAGAAAAATTTGTGTAAAAATTGTAATCTTTTTTTGTAATTTGAGGACATGTTGGATAAAGCCAAAAAGTTACAATCGAAAATTATAAAATGTGCTCACAAAACACGTAAATATTATGATTTTTCACTTTATTTCTACAAATGTTTGAATACATTGTACAATTTTTGATTGTATTTTTCCTAACCTTGTCCATCATGTCCTCAAATTACAACGGAAAATAACAATTTTTACACAAATTTTTCTCTCAGTGTAATAATTAATCTTAACCAGCAGAAACTACTGAAATATCACTTATTTTACAACTGACACCACCGTGCAATTTTACAATATCACGCAATTTCGCACAAGGATTTGAATATTGTGCAAAAATAAAATGAAAAAAAAAAAGAAGAAGAAAAATACAGCGGATGCAAATTTAAGCGTAATTTAACACCACTTTGTGGCATAAATATGCATTACATTTCAAACTAAAATTGAATCTGAAATGCAAATGCTTAATGACGAATCAATGACGTGAGAGAACGATTGCCGAAAATTGCCGAGTAATCGTGTATTCACAACTGCGAATCCGTGGTGGTGCAACAAAGAAAGCTCTTTTTTTTTTCTCCTCTTCTCCTTCTCCTTCCTCCGTCGCAAGAGACGAGCTGCGATCGCACGCTGTGCCGGAACACCTCCGTATCATTGCCGATCCGCGGGTGGCTCTGTCTTTACAAATAAGCTGCTCTTGTAACGGATCTAATAGGTGTTAAATGGGCGTTCATCGCGCTCTTACACGCGTTGATGGACGACCCCCGTGGCAGGACTCGCGTTCCCTCCGATGACTTTTTCGGCGTCTTCCCATTTAAATTAATTTGTGAATGATTTACGGCCGGCTCGCAGCGGCGTGAAAATAATACGATGACAAATAGTAATAATAGGATAATGGGCTTTTCATTCTACCTTGCCATTGCGGGCGTGAGGTTCGAGAAGGTTGAAAAGTTTTACTGTGAGAACAATCGGGGAGATGACGTGGAATCGGCCGTGATACCACCTCTCGAAAAATAACGAACGACTTCTCATGACAAACATCATTTAGATTTTTATCGTCTCTTTACTTTTCACTCGGATGCGTTGTTATTGATTGCTTTGAAATAACGATCATTTTTTATGAGCTTCTTTTTTGTGTGAGACGCTCGTTACGTAAGGTATTTGGAAAATGGAAATAATTTACGTTTACGGAAAGGTACGGCTGGATTCAATTTGTAGCCTTTAATATGAAAATGTGGATATTAATATTTGAAGGCACGTGTAACAAACTTATACACTGAGAAAAAAGATGTAGCACAAATTAATTAATTATTTCTACTGTTAATAATAGTAAAATTTAAAAGTCATGTAGTAAATATTAGTATAAAAGTACCACAAATTGCTTTGATAATTATCATGTTTAATAGTAAAATTTTTCTTCTCAGTGTAGTAAATATGACTATTCCCTATGACGCCCTAGTGATTGGATCCAGTGTTATATTATTTGCAACGTAGTAATTTTTGTTTTTATATAATTCATCGTAAAACATAAGCATGTCTGCACAGTTAGTTATTGTGGTAGCCATTAAATTATCAGTTATTTTTACCAAGGTCAATATGGTTGATTTAACAGAGATAATATTACATTTATAATACTGGCTTATATATATATAATTTACTGGTCCAGTATTATCACTCCAGTATAGATTTATACTGGTTCTGTATTGGGCCAGTACTGGTAACTCTGGCACCAGTACCAAGCCTTTACTAAACCGGTAGAAAATTTCCTACTAGACACCTAAGACATTGAATATTTTAGCTAGGATCTTCATTATTATTAATCAAAATAATACTTCAATTTCCAACTGACAAATACACTGAAAAAAATAGTATGGAAAATCCAGCCATACTTGTAGGGTAATAAATGTTTTATTACAACAACTTGATAATTTATTTAATTTATATTTTAAAGTATGGGTGATTCAACCATACTTATTTAAATATAGTAATAAAACAAAATATTTAATACATGAATTCCCTGTATATGCATGAGGAAAATGTATTCCACTGAATGCGCGTCTGATAGAAACGCTGCCTTAAATTAGGTTAGGTTAGGTAAACTGTCATGTGTCAAATGTTGGCACATTTTATTTATACTACTCTGGGAGATTCATCCAAATGAAATCTATTAAACGAGTCTGGTTGCGGTATCTATACTGATTTAGGTGTTCCGAATATTACCATACTGTTTATATAGTGCATATAAACA